>JARJEC010035009.1:0-28859 GCA_030264575.1 Tachinus sp. AB-2021 | reverse complement strand
TAAATATATATATATATATATATATATATATATATATATATATATATATATGTCTGTATATAACTAACATTTTTTAAGATATTGTTTTTAAATTTGGGGAATATGTCAAAAGTGAGCACTAATTATGCCGCCCTAAAACTAATTCAGATTGGTTAAGTTGGCAACATGTTGTAGTCAATTTTACTTCAAGTATCGTCATAAATGGCCTTGATTTTAATAAAATAGCAAAATAATAAAAGTAGTTGATCAATACTATAGTATTTTAGCTCCAGCAATTAAATGAAATTAGATTTAGATTGATATTTTAATAAATAACTTATAAAAATGCATTAAGAAAGAAGGCCAGAAAGAAGATTTTTACCAATTTCCAAGAAAACTATGACATTTATTTCAAAATTTTATAGAAACTAATTTGTCTGTCTCTAAAATCTGCATATTTTGGTTTTTATTTTATTAAAAAATTTAAAAAAAACACATTAAATATTTATTATTACTTTTCTCCCTGTAGGAAAAAATCAAAAGCCAACAGATGGCGCTTTTGATAGATAGTCGATTGAAGAAAACAAAACCCACGCCATCAGTGTCAAAAACAGCGAAGTACAAAAAAGTAAACAAAAATTATATTATGGAGTTGGGTCAAGTGTGCGAAACAGCCACAAAATAATATTAAATTTTTTAAACACAGTCGACTTATCTTATTTAATTTATAATATTTTATAATGATTTTTTTCAACGTAAAAAAAATGATGGGGAATATATTATTGGATTAGAAGTTTTAGTCCTCTATTTTTTGTTTACTTTTTTTTTAAATTAAAGTTTTTATTGTTAAACTCTGTTTAAAGTTTAACCCGTTTGCTCCTGATTTTGTTTTTGCAAGTTAAAGAAAAAATAATGAGCGAAAATCAATCAAATAAAAATTGATATAATTATTATTAATTTTTATATTTTTATTAATTTAATTTTTATTATTATATTTTACATTATATTTATTTAAAAATTTTATTTACAAAATTACAAGATTTATTATGAGTAGGCCTTGCCGGCATGTCAGATATTTTGTCGAGTCCATATTTACTGCATGCCGTCAATGCTAGAAAATAATATATAGTATCCACTACTGATTTATCCCAGCCCAATGTAGTTTAAATGCATTTTTTTAACCCTGGCTGGGGTATATATATATATATATATATATATATATATATATATATATATATCCTGACAGGAGCGAAAGGGTTAAGCAGAGATTAACCTTTCTAAACAATTAACAATAAACATTTTAATAAATAATAATAATAAAAAAATTTGGCACAATAAAAATGAATTGATATGTCCAAATTGTTTGGTGGGAATACCCAATATATCCATATATAGTATCTTCTGACTTGTTAATAAATGCATGACGCAATAATTATTACCATGTCAAGATGTGGTCAAGATGCGTTTTATTTACCATCGTAGTTTACAATATGAACATTTATTTTTTAAATGTTTATATTTTATAAACAAAAATTAATTCGGCCAATGTTTATTTAAGAAAATAAATTTAGAATTAACTCAGCTCTGCCAAGTCATAGAACTTGTAGAACATCCTGTATATTTTGTATCTTACACTATAAACTTTGTCCAGTATGGTAGTGCTTCTCTAATTAAATCTAATTAAGACGATAATGATAATGATGAATACTGCTACATTGTACCTCAGTGAAATTGGAATTTGGCCAAATTACATAGTTAGTTTAATCAAGCAGGATTCATCGATAATGCTTAGTGTCTCCATAAATGATATTGATATCAATGATTTATTTGATAACGCGTAGGTTTTCTCAATATGAATAGATACAATCTAAGCACTATTACTACTTTAAAAAATTGACCGGTAGTATTGTTTGTATGTGTACGATTAGGACTTTATTTTTGCATCGGTTGTCATTATTTACTTTTACGTTATACAATAGTTGATGCTAGTGTTGAAGACACAAAACAATAAGGCAATAATAATCTTTACAGGTTGATTTACCCAAAAAACCTAACTGACTAATGAAAACAAAAAATACTGCCAGACAAATAAATTTGAGACAGTATTCTGAAAAACCGCTTTTAACCTAAGTTTATGTAAAAATTGCAAGCACGGGTCATAGTCATAGTACTCTCATTTTTGGCCGTCGAATAATTTTTTTGATATATAATAAGTATAAAAAATTCTGATTCTGATTTTCTAATAATTGGTTTGTTCAAGTTGTTATTTGATTGCAAATAAAAATAGAAATTCATGTGATTCTAGTATTAAGCTACATACTCTAAGTTTAAACATTTAAATTATTATCAAAAATGTGTAATGCTACTAATAATAATTTACTTTTAGGCGCGCTGACTTGAGAAAAATGTTAATATTTCTACAAAAAAACTGCTGGATATTTTAGGCTATTGATTGTAGATTTTTAAAATGTTTTTGAACTTTTACGAGCAGATATGTTTATAAATTACATATTTTATATCAACAGCAAAAGTTATAAAACTAATACAAGACTTTAAAAAGAATAGATTTACGTTTTAAGGCAATAAGGCAAAACTTACACACAATATAAAACAATTACTAAAAAATTATATAATTTTAGAAATATGAATAATAATATCTAGATTTTGAAAATTTTTAAATGGGACATTTTCTGATTAAATATATATATATATATATATATATATATAAATAATAATAAATAAATAAATAAATTTGATTAAAAATAACATTTATACGCACATACAGAAAGATCACTTGATATATTTAAAAGCAGCTAACTGGATAATAACACATACATAAGTTTTAGTAAAGAAAAACATTTTCTGAGAAAGCTTTTTGGCGGTCACTGTATATCAGCGTATGGAGTAAAATTTACCATGACTATTCTGCTTGGCAGGTGTGAAACTGTTATTGCTATTTTATTAGTAACCAACAACTGGATTTCGATTTGTCACAACCTTCATCAATAAACTGGAAAAGAGTAGCTGTATTAGAATGCCAACTTAACATAAATGAAAATGATAAAAACGTTTCCTCATTGTGCAAGCTGTAAATTATTTATTAAATCAGAAACCTAAAAATAGTGTAGTTATAATGAGGTCAACTGCAATATCAATAAACTATATTTTCATTTCAATAACTAATTGGTTAGTTCTATGAAAATGATGTTTTCTATGGAGATAAACAAATAGTCAAAATACAATTCAATTAATTATTAATAAAGTATTGATTAACCATTAGTTTTTAATATACAATAATCGATTATTAATGTTTTTTGTTGCAGTACTGCAATGGTGGCGATTTGGCGGACTACTTGGGTGGTAAATATAAATTTACTTACTATTATTATTATTATTAATTATTAGATCTTGTTGTAAATATGATGATTAATAAAATTAATTAAGATTAGATAAACGTGCTTTGCATGAATGATTCAAGAATTTTTATTGTTTGCCGGAATTATGCTGTGATTAATGCCGCATTTGTTGCCATAGCATAAAAACTGAGTGAAACACCGATGGTTTCAATTTCATTGCAGTCAACAGTAATAATTGTTTTTTTTTCGATAGATATATTTGTAAATATAACTTTTCATTAGTAATACAACGAGTGTATTGATGAATATCGCAAATTTGTTTGATTTTATCATTTCGTCATCCCGGAAACGACGCATTTTACTAATTTTAAATACTTTTCTTTTGTTATTTGAATTAATCAACTTGTTAATCATCAATTTTGGTTACCATGGCAACAACAAAAATCACTATGGTTTTGCATGTGGGTGACTGTGAATCGGAAATTAAAAACAAAATGAAAGTTGTCCATGGAAACAATGTCGAAACAAAATCAATTTAATTTAATGTAACGGTAAAATATTGAACAATGTTTGAAGAAGCAAAAATTTTTATGAAATATATTCAAAATGATTGCCATTTTGTTAAGTGCAAAAAACGAATCCGTCTTATAAATTCTTTTTCCCTTGTATCAGGAAAACGGTTCATTTGTCCCAATTCTCACAACCTTTTCTACTACAAGCTGTGCTGATAGGTTTGGCAACGTCGCAAGTGTCCGCAGTAGTAGGTGCCGGTTGTGCTATGGGCAGTGGGTAGACAACAAATGTCGGACGGCCGTTATACACGGCAACTGAAAAGAAAGTATGCTGGACAAATAGCGTTTACAGTTTAAGGAATAGAACTAAATGAATTCAATTTTAATAATTTTATTATTTATGAAAAGATTCAATGCTTCAATCAACAACAAAAAAATAAATATATTATATGTAAATAGAAATTTTATTAATAAACTTTAAATAAATAACAAATAATAAACAAGTACTGAGTTAATAAATTTTATATATATATATATATATATATATATATATATATATACACAATAGGTAACAAAAACAATAATCTCTTTCATAGCTGCGTTTGGTGTAAGAACTCGAATTCCGTGTGTTGTAGGAGCGATGCAGTGCAATAATCACTTGGCTTCAGTGTAGTGTAGTGTAAAAGGGAATAAACGAATGCAACGGTGTGATGGCAGTGACAAATATAGATTAAATTGTCTTTTGTATTAATGTAAATAAGAAAGTTGTTTACATTAGCCTCAAATTATTAAATAACCATAAAAATTTACAAAGCTGCAGTTTCTAATTAAATTCCATTTTTAATAAATAAATTCAATATACCGGGTGAGAACTGAAACAGGTACACGCCTATAATTTTTTTATTTACGAATATTTATGAATAAAATTTTTATGTGTTAAAATACATCAAAAATCCCTACTTGGCCGCTAACACTTTCTAAAATATTGTTTCCGGTTTAACCGGAAATAAGATCAATTTTATTATTTTAAATGGAACACCCAGCATATTTTTGCAAGTTTTATTTGTTAGTAGATTTTACGTACAAATCCAAATTTCAGAAGTTGGTAACATAACCCCATTTAACCAAAAAACCGAAACCAAAAAATTTATAGCAACAACATTTAAATACAATGGGATTATTGGGAAAAATATAACTTTGTCACATTATTCAAAATTAAGTGATTTGCGCGTTTTTATAAATGACAATTAGTATTTAGGTTGTAACTTATTGTTTCAAATGCTATCAAACGACACCAAAAATACTTTATTAAAAAAAAATTAGGTTATGTTACGAAAACCGTTGAAAATTAGGATTCATATATAAAACGGTCTAACAAACAAAAATTTGCAAAAATATACCGGGTGTTCCGTTTAAAATTACAATATTTGTTATTTTTTTCGGTTAAACCGGAAATGATATTTTTAAAATTTTGAGCGGTTATGTAGGGTCTCGTAATGTATTTTAACAAAATAAATCATAAAAAAATATTTGTAAGTAAAAAACATATGGGCCCTATCTGTTTCAATTGTCACCCGGTATATTAACATAATATATAAACTCAGGTAACGATTTTGTTTGATTAAAATGAAGACCGTACTTAAAAAAATAATAATTTTGCTGTAATAATAGTGCGTAATTTATTGCAGATAGACACTGCTAATTATTTCATCATCGAATGAAATGCATTTCATCAACATTTGAAGAAATTTGTTGATGTTAGTGCATGGCTGACATTAATTGCAATAAAATAAACATACTGAACATACATACACCGCTTTTGCACACACTTACAAGGTAGAGCGTTTAATATAATTACCATTTACACTACACCGTAATAAACAAATAGATTTTGTGGTGTTAAATATTCTCCATTCGCAAACAGCTAGTTTGTATTGAAGTAAAGTATTAAATCAAAGTAAAAATCAATGGAATATATATCGTCATATAACCTTTCTACTATGTACATATTACAAATATTTATTAAACTTACCTTTAATTTATATGAAATGCACTAGAATTCAAATGCACAAAATTCAGTGTATTTATATGTAAACAAATACATTCAACCGGCCTACTATGCTGCGTTTCCAAGTTTCCAACAGCACGGCTTGTAGTAAAGGTGGCTGTAGTTATTCTTATTGAAATACTATATCGCGCAATTGGTATTTTTGAAACATGTCTTTTCTTTTGTTTCGCAGAACCTTCAAATAGCTTTGATGATTCGTCGTTCCATCAAATAATATCCGACTGGAAATTTTATTATGTTGCCCATACTCTTCTACCATTGATTTCAAATTGATCTTCTGTTTTCTTATCGAAAAAATACAAATTTTGTTGAGCACAATATCTCATATTATTTTTAACGAACATTTTAATATCAGTAAAACGACTTTCTCCTGAAAATACGATGTTATTGTACATGATATGATTTTAGTTACTAATATTTCTATGGTGCGATTATTTTCAAGGTAAAATTTAGCATCATGTTATTCTCATTTCAATTCTACTCATCGATCTTCTATCTTCTGTCTTTTTTAAGTTAAATTAATTATTAAACTTTGGCGCAAAAAGGAAGATGATAAGTGGAATTGAAATGGAGCAATATAAACAAATCGAATTTGACAAGTTAATTAATATTATTTGACAATGTTAGATACATATCTCCATATCAATGCACGGTAGCGTAGCGCTTTTTAGCGTGGATGCTGTCTGATCTTCTAGACACCAAAGCGAAAATTTCCGAGTTTTTGTCAATATCGATATTTGCAATATCAGGTTCTCTTCTAAATTTAAATTCAAATCTTTTGATGCATTTACTTTGTGATTGACGGCGATCGGGATAATTAAAATAACAAAATTTGAGGTTTTGCTCAGCGTTCATATACCAAGAGAACGCAACGATAGTTTTTTTAGTTAATTATGAAAAGAATATTTTATTCAAGTGGTTCATTCAGAACAATATTTTCTATCGAATAGCCACACTTGCCAAAGGAGGTTTAATTTAAAAACATCGATTTTTTGATAAAAAACTACAATGCTTGTTTTGAAACCCAGTATAGGGGTGATTAATAATTTTTTTTACTAATATTTTTATTAGTATTTAAGCATTATCATAGATGTTGAAACAAAACAGTAATGATTTCTAAAATTAATTGAAAATTGCAAAAAAATATATCTCTCCATTTAAAATTTGCAAGATGGTGATAATTGGAACAAATATCACAGATTTTTTTTATGACGACGATGATTTTTTTTTCAAATAATTGTCGAAATTTATACACCATTATAAAGAGATAAAAAACTATTTGACACGAGACTGGCTTTCCAAGCTTTAGTAGAATAATTGCAAAGTTCTTATGCAAGAAAATAGAACCCGTTCTAATTTTCTTGATAAGTACTGCTAAATGCTCAGTATAGTTGCACGTACAAAAACACGCGGTTCTATAAAACTTTGACATTTGATATTTTACGCATGCTCACGTACTTATTTTACAAATTTACGTATTATACAGAAATGCCGGAGTTAATATTTAGTATAAAATTGCGCGCGCAATAATTGTACTAAAGTTAATACTGAAATTTAAAAGTACATCGAAAATAATAAATCTTTAACACGAAGGATTTTTTTTCCTAAAACCTACAATAAAGAAAAAAACCATACTATACGCTGTATTTATACTCGTATAAATGTTGATAGCTTATTCTAATGTGGCTAATCGGCTTCACACTAGGCTTACATAAATAATAAATCGAAAGCACAAAATATTGGCTGAGCAGTAAGCAAGTGAAACTGAAACAATATACGTTTTGTAAAACGTTTAGTTAGCTATGAGCTACACAAAACTTGCAAAGTTAGGGTCATCAGATATTTCATGTATTTTTAATTTTTAATTTACTATTTTATTAATATTTCAGTTAAAGGAACCTTGAGTGAAGATACTATTAGATGTTTTTTAGTGCAATTGGGTGAGAATAATATTAATTTAAATTTGATATAATTTAATTTATTTATGTTTTATGTGATTCCAGCCGGTGCAATGAAAGCCCTTTATGCAAAAGGCATAGTGCATAGGGACTTGAAACCCCAAAACATATTGTTAGCTCATAGCGGAACCAAACCACATCCACAACCTTCAGAGATTCGGCTGAAAATTGGTGAGTAGATTTTGTAATATTTATTTTTACTATACTAAATATATACCTTTTCTATCTAACCAACAAAGTATAAATGTATCTTATCAAATAATAACATTCAAATTGTATTTTTGTAAACCTTTATTTTGAATATTTAACGCAAAGCGGAGAGATTTAAAATTTCTGTAATAACATGTTTTATTGGTCTATTTGAACAGTGTTGCTTGTTTCTGGGCAACTTTATGGCCATCGGGCAATAAATGCCGAATTGTGCTTGCAGTTTTGTGGTAATAATAGTATATTTCAAACCTAGGTAAGAAAGTGCTCTCTTGCAGACTGCGGGCAAAGTTTATAAACCGAGGCGAGGTTTATAATTGCCTAAGGTATGTCTGGGCACTTTCTTAGCAAGGTTTGAGTACTATTTTTCCCAACCGGCAGAATTTTGTTGTAAATAAAGAAAAAGATTTATATTTTTGACAAACAAATTAGGCGGCTTTAATTTTGACATCTGAGAAACTTCAAACGTAGCTTCTGAAATGTCATAAAAATCGCATGATTTACTTTCTCTCTTAGATGAGAAAAGTGAACTTTCTCACCTCAATTGTGTGCTCACAGCCTATATTTTCTAACCGGCTGTCGAAAAATATCATATATATTGTGATCAAATAAATTACATTACACGCCAAGGTAAAAGGTTTAACTAGCTCAACGAGGCGAGCTCTCCTGTCGCCAGTAAAAATCCACTTACCGGGCTAATATTGATTGTTAAATACTATAAACCTTCTCAGAAATACACCAACATCAACATCTACATTTTGTACATAACTCTTGACATTTCACAAATATTTACAACATTTTGCAAAAACAATAGTTTTTGTCATTTTAAAACATTATACAAGCATTTTCTCGACATTGTGTAACATGAAATTTTTTGGGGTGTTTAATAATATAATATAAAATGTATGATTTCAATTTTGACCGGATTGTAACGACATCCGGATTAGTGGAGCTTCTTTACTTTGCATGATGTAATAAGAAATATTAAATATAATATAATACATGATAATGTCGAAAATGATCATTTTTAATATCTTGTCCAAAACTAATTTTATTTAACCAATTCTTAAATTGTATTTAATTAGGGTAAAATTATATAATTATACAAAATAATATTTTATTTCAGCTGATTTTGGTTTTGCTAGATTCTTGCAAGATGGAGTTATGGCTGCTACTCTTTGCGGCAGTCCTATGTACATGGTAAATTTCAATTAACCAATCCTCCCGTCAACACTGAATAACGTTTTCTTTTTCAGGCTCCAGAAGTGATCATGTCCTTGCAATACGACGCGAAAGCGGATTTATGGAGTTTAGGAACGATAGTGTTCCAGTGTTTGACCGGAAAGGCCCCCTTCCAAGCTAACACACCTCAAGCTTTAAAACAATTTTATGAGAAAAACGCAAATCTTGCACCGAAGTAAGTACAATATAAAGTGTTGCGCGGTTTTATTTAATGAACGATAATGTGTTATAGGTCAGTAAACAATTACCAAACCTTAGATAATAATTGATAAAAGTAATCGTATTTTTATTAAATGTTTTTTTAAACGTTAATTAAATCTGCAAATACTTTTAAATATAATTCTTATTAAATAACTAATTAATATTTTAAGAGAGATTGTTTTTTTATTTTTTATAAGTATACAATAAAAAATAAAATATAGAAAAATACTAATTTATCTACAAGCACTACATATAAATGGAGCATTAGTTTATTTTGATTAGTTCTTATCTTGATTGATGTACTAGATATTTACGGAATTATGTTGCAAGTTGCGCAATTTGCAGAGCATAAACAATTTACATATTTTATTGCATCATATAAATTGTATGTCAGCAACAATGTTTGATCAATTCCTTATTAGGTACGGCAAAAATCATATTATATTATGTTTTTCAGATAATAATCTAATCTCTTTATATTTTCCACAAGAAAGTCGCACAACCATTCACTCTGATTATAGTATTTTGTTCATTTTATTGTCGTTTATTTTTTTTCTAATGACAGAAAGTCATGACCATTTAGCGACTTTCCGTCGTGGGCGCATAGTTTGTATTGAATCACAGCGCGGCCAAAACTGTGGAGTTCTTATTGTTTACACTCATTACTATGATTTCCGTTATCGGTTTTTAAGTTCACAGAACTTGATTTAACCAAGTAGTATCGACTTGAATCATCGGAACATAAATAGTGACGTTAGAACAAACTTAAAAAGATCTAAGCATATTTGATGAAATTCTTGCAAAACATTTCTATTTTATATACAGAATTGTTGAAAATAATACAGTAATTATATATTCAACGAATTTGTTGCTCTGTATACTATTTATTTTTGGTAAGCTCAAATCCTACCATACGTTTTAGAAGTTTCACTTCAATACACAGTGTGCTTATGTAACACGTAGCACACAATGATTTTTTTCTTCATTTCTGTCTAATTCTTCGTTTTGTTTATTTTGTTATTTTATTTATTTTATAAAATTACTTAATTTTTTCTCTCCGCCATTGTTGGTCACCTCTAATTTATTTTATTGATTTCTATCTTGAGCAGTCTGCATTATGTAGTTATTTGTCTTGATATCATTGTGCTTTCTTGTTGTTCTATTTTTATGTCCATATTGTTTAATCACGCCAATTTTAAATGCTTTTTATACCTGTCTGCGTAATGGCTTTCTAATTATGATGCATAATTTATTATCAGTTTAATTTAGTGTTTTCTATTTTTTTTTTTTGCTTTTTGATTTAAGCAATATATTTGATTATATTTTTATTATACTATTTATATTTTATCATAATTCCAAAATTAAATTTTATTAGTAGGAAATACGCGATTTGTTTTTGCAAATCTTTAAAATATTTTAAATTTTAAAAAGTAAGAAGAGGGAAAGGGTAAAGCGCGCTTTTTCTAAACGCCGCACCGTTTTTAATATACGAAATTACTTTTTATTACTATGGAAGATGTGAAACTAATATTTCTGCATATAAAAGCAATAAACAAACTTACTTATAGACTCACAATAAACATTAAAAAGGGTTGGTTTCGACCTCTACTTCAATTTATGAAATTTAAAAAAACAAGAATTACTGTTTTTAACAAAAATTATTTATTTATTAAAATTAAAAATAAATTAAACTTGAGTTTCGACTTTTATCAAATCGATAATGACCTATGAAAATTGAAAATCGACTCGCATTTATTTTTATTTTTAATAAATAATTAATTGTTGTGGTTAAAAACATACTAATTCTTGTTTTATTTATTTATTAAAAAAAGGAATAAACAAAAACTACAAAAATAATAGATAAAATAAAAAATTGCTTCAATGCATATAATTTCTAAAACACGTAGGACTGTCACTAAAGAAAGAACAAAAGAAGAAATAGAAGATATAAAATACAATAAGGAATTTGGACAAGTATAAAAAAATCAAACTAAACTAAAAATAGACGAAAACTAAATGCAAAAATTGGGCGACATTTACAACCTGCTGTAATATGGTTTTCGTTTTCAAATTTGACCTATTTGCTCATGAACTAATAAATATGTGAAACGTTGATTTTGATCATCATGGTCTCGCACCTTTTAGCAAGCACTTTTTTTTCTGGATGATGAGTTTTTTAAATTAAAATCAAGTTGTGTTGCGCACTTCTTCTTTTGGGAAGGAAGTTGCTGAACCGTATGCGTTACACTGAAATTAAGTCGTGGGAATCAAATTGTGGTATCACGGATAGTGGGAATATTAAATTAAAATCATTTTGAATTTTGAAATCATTTTTTCAATATTTTTATTACTTGTAAATACATTCAAATAAGATAAATACATAAATAATGGTTTAATATTAACAATATAATGTATTTGTACAAGTCCCTCAAGTTGTTGGCAGTTGCTACACAATATCTTTTTAATTTATTTTAGGATTCCTGTTGGCACTAGTCCAGAATTATGTGAGTTGTTGAACGGTCTGTTAAAACGTAATGCCAAAGAACGAATGAACTTTGAAACTTTCTTCAACCACAAGTTCTTACAAAAACCGGAACCACCACAAATTCAAAACCCCGCGGAATTACCATTACCAACAATATATGGTTCTCCGCCAATACATACTAAGTTACCTATGCGTGCAGGAACACCAATAAAAATTGGAACGCCGCCCAAAACTACTCCTGGTAATCTCAATGGATTAATGTACAAAAATATCTTATTGATTAAATCAGTTTTAGAATCTCCAAAGCTGCTTAGGACCGCACTGAGTTCCAGCCCAGAGGATGATTTTGTTTTAGTACCATCTAATATACCTTCTTCTGACCATTCCAATGAGAGCCTCACTGACAGACAGTAAGTTTCAATGCAATGTTTATTGTAAATTCTATCAATATTTTTATAGTTACAAAGTGTCCGCACCAGTACGGACTTCTCCTCAACCATGTGCACCAGCTGCAAGTCCTCCTAGGCCTAGTTATCTACCAATATCTGAACCAATTCCAGTTCCAACTCAAAGACATGTCTATGAGCGAATTAGTAGTCAGATTGATAAATCACAGGAGAAATCTCATGAACCACCATCGCCAACTAAGGTGATTGTAAGGTATTGATTAAAAGCTGTTTGATTAGTTTTATATTGCATTTTCAGATAAGTTCAGTGCCGCGATCACAACCAATTAATATGAAGAGGTCTGATAACAGAGTCCAAAATGATATTGATATTAGTTCATTATCGCCACCATCAGTAAGTCAAATTTAATTCAAAACTAGACTAGAATTTTTGAAATTTCAAAAAAAATTTTATAGGTACAATTTGTTATTGGTACACCGCCTGGTGGTGGAAGACGTAGAACTTCGTCTAGTAGTTCCATATGTGAGACTCCGCCACCTCCCAATGTTTGGCAAGTTTCACCTGTGAACAAACACATACCATTAAATTCTCCTTTACGACGATCCGGAACCTCACCTCCCATATTAAGCGGTCCTTTGGCTAGGGTACCAATGTTGAGCAGTCCTAACCTATCAGATAACAATAATATTAGAAATACTCCTGTCATTCCATTCGGAACTAGAGCTGTAACTTTACCTGAAATCTCCGAAATTACCAACTTTCCCAGTTTGTTTGGTGATAATAACCAACTGGAACAACACCCAATTACATTCATTGCACCAGAATTGCCCGAAGAAACTTTACTTGAAAAAGAACACAACGAAACACTTGCTAAAATCAATTTTGTACTTGCATTGAGCAATTGTGTGCTCGAATTAGCGGCCGCTAGGTCGACACCCTTGGGAGCGTTAGTGGATTCATCCACTCAAACACAGCCGCAAACTGAACTGGGACGGCGAGCTGAACAATTGGTTTTATTGGTACGGGCGTTGCAGTTATTAAGCTCTGGTTTATCCCTGGCCACGCAGCAGCTGAAGTCTGGACAGTTGAGGCCCAGTAGTACTGTTAAAAATGGTAAGTAATTTTTATTCAATTTTTGTAGTTTGGTTCAGGTGATATTCTTTTAGTTTGTCTTGATACTGCTATTATTTATTATTTTTATATCTATATCTTGCTTCGATTCTGAGACCTTTGTCCATCTTGAAATTGAAATAATAAATGTGGTTATTTTTGTGAAAAAATTATATTTTCAGAACCCATTATTCAAAAATAGTCTCTTCTTTTCCAGAGTGCTAATATTTGAGATTTCAGTCATTATTATTCTTAAAATACAGTATACTTATCACGCTTGTTTGAGGCATATTGGCCGCGCGACTCCAACCTGGTATCGCACTAAACAACTTTACATTATGATTACTAAAATGTAATCATGTTCGACCATATTGACACCACGTATTTCATTGAAACACACATATTCACAAAGTAGTATATGGTGGCACTCATCGTGTTAATAATTAAATCCAATATTTAGTGATAATTTTGCTGAATTAATGGTGCGTAATTTATTGAAATTCTACACTGTTATTTCATCATTAAATGAAATACATTTTAGGACGTCACAATCAACATTTTAATAATTGTTGACATTAAGGCATAGCTGTACAAAGAATGAAGTTTGTAAGTTACCGACTTTTTTCGGTTATTTATTGAAAATTAAATAAACATACTAAACAGACAAATACACCACTCGTGCACACACTCTCGAGGTGGGGCGTTTAGTTTAAGCGCCGTTTACACTACACCGTAATAAACGAACGGCTTTCGGTGTAAATGGTATTAAATATTGTTCATTTCCGAATGGCTAAAGTGCGTTTGTGGTAAAAAATGTGTTTGGGGCAGAATAACCGAACGCAGCTTAAAACTAAATCATTTGTATTCTCTTGATATAAAACATTACAGTAAATTAACAAATATCACAAAGGTTCAAGGAGTGTGAGCTTTGAAGTTTGGAATCTGTAATGGCGTACTCTTCACATATCCTCTTTGCACATTATACTGCTTACACTTTATGGCACCCAACTCAGTTTATCTTGAATTTGTGGAAGTCTAATCTAGTCTGCGTCGAACTTGGAGCCAACTTTGAGAAAGACTCAAAGATCCACAAAAAGTAATTTTGTTTTGCTAAACGTCAAGTTCCGGTGCAAAGTTAGCCCAATTAAACGCAGTATAATGTATAAGGTGATAATTTGTTTTTTTTTTGAAGGGCGGAAATCTTCAGAAAAGACGCTGGTAGGCGAGCTACACGGTAGTCACAGCTAACTGTCACACTTCTAGGCATTTCTTTCTCCACAATCTAATGAATGGTTATTGTTACTTGATCGACAAGAACAGCTAAACGCGCGGCTCTGGCATAAACAGGTCTATGCAGTTCCACACTTCCACACTTTTATTGCCGCTCTTCTCGCTTCTCGTTGCTAACATAAACGTACCTTACAAGTGCAAATTACCTGCTTTAGGTCTTTTTATGGTGTCTACCGCAAATTTGTGCTTGCAGAAGTTATATTGATACTTGGAAAGGCCTCTCTTATGCCTTAGAAGTCTTTCCAGTGTATTGATCATATAGGTGGGTCTATTGGACGTATCGCCGTTAACCTTCCTGACTTTCGACAAAGTACAGCTTGACGGTTTCCAGATATCAGAAAAGGTGGTGCTTGCAGCTGCTCGTAAATTTTTTTTTCAGTTTCATTAAATCTGTTCTATTGCGCACACACTTTTGCTACATCGGGCGTAATCTGATCTGAACCTGCCGATTTTCCCGGATTAAAGTAATATTCTGTTGATAGTATGGCGCATAAAAACGGCGCATTTTTATCTGTGTTGATAATTATCATAACGAAAACTAGATAATTTTAAATTGCAGGCACTCGTTTTTATTTTTATTTTAATTATTTGTATATATTAATTATTTGTATGTTGATGTTTTGAGTGTATATACATATTTTTTTGCAGTTATAACTACTCTGAATTCAAAGTTCAGATCTACTTTAGCCGAATGCAAACAATTAAACAGTACTGGACTTTTGAGCAAAGTAGGCTCAACGAATGTGACAGCTGATACAATATTGTACAATCATGCTATTCAGATGGTAAGTCAATTAACAAATATTCATAATTTTCTAGGTCGATTGTAAAATGATGTTCTGTTCATGTTAGTCCGAAATTGCGTTTTTTGTCAAGGCCGCCACGAATTTGAAAAAATAAATGCACCTAATTTCATTGAAAAGATAATTGTCAAATTAGTGAGGTTATACAGGGTAGTCAAAGTTACCGGAACGGTCAAATATGGAGAAACATTAGATCTCAAAAACAAAACTTACGTTTTAAAAAAGCTATTTAATGCTACCAGTCTCGATTCTCCACCCTCAGGCGGTGTTAGGGGGGATGGAACACTCTGAAAAAAGAAAAGAAATAAAGTTAAATTCAAAAGATACTTTTTTCCGTAGAATGTAAATCCGCAATAAAAAATGCGGTTGCCTTCCCTACCACCCCCGGGGGCGGAGTTGGAGTGTCGAGTGTAGTATCATTAGATAGCTTTTTAAAAACCATTAATGGCGATATTTTTTGCGATATTGTGTGTATTTTTGAGATATTTGACCGTTCCGGTAATTTTGACCAACCCTGTATTTGAGTCGTCCAGTTGCAAATCTCGTATATAATACATTATATACATATATAATACATATAATAAAGCTAGTAAAACCAAGATACTAACAAAATACTCTAGCAAAGTTACCAAGGTTTCCTAAAAATCGCTAATAAAACATCAACATAAAAATTTAAAATGAGTACTAGAAAAAGAACTAAAACGTCCAATCATTGCAACATGAACTGGAAACTAGAATTTCTTGAGAATTAGTGGCGGCCATTTTGTCCGGACAAAAAAAATTCTGTGCTAGCACGAATGGGGCTTTACTCGTGAAAGTAGTGATACTACTTCAGAAATTTTCTAGCAATTGTTTTTCTCGCCACGCGCATGGAATGTGCCTGCCATACAATTCATATTTCCTGATTTATACCTTTTACGTTGTACGCGTCGTTAATAATCGGCGTTGATAGGAGAACCGTAATAATAATAAAATTTGATTGTATCAACAACGACCGGGGATTTTTAAATCTCCCGCCAAAAAAGTGTGAAATTTCACGATAAGTGAATTTTTGACTTACTAAGGTGGTTACAATAGTTACTGTTACTATTGCTGCGTTTTTGCGAGTTGTGATTATTGAGGGGAAGTGTTATGATGGAGTGCTGCGGCGGTTCTTTCTAATAGATATTAGTTCCCACGCTATTATTGTTCAGTTTTCTCTAATACTTCTTTTGTATTTTTCTTATAATTTAATATTTGCGGATCAATTTAATATAAGATATAATAATGAATGTTACCAATGATAAGTGTGCGTATATTAATTGTACTAATCTTAGAAACTTAAACTATGATGTCAGATTTTTTAAATTAAAAACCCTTATTTCTTATATACAATAGGTTAGTTGCTAGTCATACAAAATGAAATGCTATTTCAACAAATAAAAACAATAATTGTTAACCACAAAGTGTCTTCATCTGTTAGATGTATAATGATAAATTAGAAATTAACATACTATACAATTAATCGAATGTTTGAAGTGGGAAAACTAATTAGCAAAGACTAAAAATACAAATTGTTATGAGTTATTTCATCATTGTTGATTATATTATAATCTTATATTTTGTTATAACAATTTACTCATGATTTTTTTATATATTTCTCTATTTATCGAAGAAGATAAGAAATGTTCTTATGGCTGAAAGAAAGGCCTAGAGGTAGATGATCAGAAAAAATTCAAGATTTCTGTCATTTATATTTTTGAGTTAATGTTAAGTTAAATAAAAAAATCTCCTTTTTGGACTTATGTAATTTGAGAATTACACTGACGCGATATAGGATTAAACGAAACATGCAAATTACATGAAAATAATTACTAAGTGGTGTTAAAATGATTGAAGTGCCAGATACCTCTCTTTTATTCAATTTATTTAGTAATTGGCAGGTTGAATATTAGTTTTGGTTTGTTTTTTGTCATTGCATTTTGTTTATTTCATTCGCCCTGACGTCTGTGGATGCATTTTATTTAATATTAATAAGAGAAAATAGGGTAGGCGCTGTTTCAGTAAATATTTAAATTTATTTGATATAGGAATTAAAATTGTTTGTTGTACCGTGCTAAGATGAAGAATATAATAAGTGCATTGCAAGTGTTACTTTGATTTTCTTGAAAATGTAGAGTATTTCGGTAAGGAAACATTTCCGGACACACGCTTAGAGAAATTTTTTTGATTAAATAATCTGTTTTTCAATTTTTTTGCAATATTGATGAATCACCTTGTATAAAATCGTCAATGGCAGAAATAGCATTGCTATATCGTTTATATTTGGTAAAAATGTATTTGAAAATTATTTTATTTGCGCTCTTAGAGTTTACGTTGCGTCCGTTATTTGCTGCTTATTGCCTATTTGTTAGCTATTGAATATTTTGATACTAAATTAAATAAATGTTTAACAGTGTCAGTCAGCTGCTTTGGACGAACTATTTGGTAATCCAGAAGAATGTTTCCAAAGATATCAGACAGCCCAAATATTACTACACAGCTTATCTCAGCAAGTCCAGAACACCCAGGATAAAGCTCTACTTATAAAATGTAAGCAATCTATTAAAATACCCTTATCAATAAATCTAACTATAATATAATTACAGATAAAGAAGCCGTTGAAAAACGATTGTACGTTTTGCAACAACAAGGATACATTTATGCCACAGATCTCAATTAAAAACCATGCCCTTCTTATTATGTATTCTACAATAATTGTATTTTATTTACATAAAAAAGAGGGAAGCATAAATATTATAATTTAGGATTTATTTGATTGGTAGCTAGTCTAGTAAGTTAATTACATATACTAATATATTAAACTAAACAAAATTATAAAAGCTTTATGTATCTTCCTGAATTTATATGGAAAACGGATATTAATTAATTAAGTTGTATTTTTAAGTTTATTTTGAATTAGCAAAAAATTATAATAGAATTAATTTTGTTTTGAAATGAAACTTGGTTATCTCTATATTTATAATTATAATTACATATTATGTAAAAAGTTGTACAATCATATTGTGGTATGAATTAGTTGGAATATTCTGTATATAAATAAGATTTTATTTGCTTGAGTATTGACTGCGTTATGAGAATACACGTTTTGAAAGTTTTTGATGTATACAAACAAAATCCATCCTATAAGCCATCTTTGGTGTATTTTAATACTTACTTTTCAATACACATTTGAAAACTTTCAAAATATTAGTATTGTGTGTAATAAAACAAAATGGTTTGCTTTGTATAATTTACCATCATAAAGTTTAGTGCTTTTCGTCAATATTAAGCTTTCTCGGGAGGTTTTATATATGTATAATACAAAATACAGTAGGATCGCCTTGTTATTATTGTGTGGACGAAATTATTACATATAAATGGTTTTAATATTTCATGAAGAGCATGTAAACTTAGATGAATAAAATGATGAAATACTGTGGTAATAAATATAATATCTGTATGTATATTGTATAATTTTCAACTTCTTCCAAATAAATGTACATTGTTTTAACTAGAGCTCATGATTATCCATTGTTTGGTTTTGTATAATTAATAAGTAATTTATTTCGTTTTTCAATTTTGTTGTATAATCATTATATACAGTTATGAATTTAATAATGTTTTTATTGTTTACACTCGACACTCAAAGTCTTGTCTAATTCGTTTTCTTAATAGCCGATACATTTAGAATTGCTTTGTGTACAATAGTGTTTTATAAAAATGTGTTTTATATTCCTACTATCTGATGGAAGTAGCAATTGAGTGCCACAAGCTCATGGCTCATGTAAAACTACAATGTTTTTAAGTTTCCAACATTCCACTGCTAATATATTGGCGGTAAGTTCTTTTTACGACTACTTTAAACTATCATATTTTATAATACTGTATATCCTATTTTGTCAGAGGTTGGCTCAGTCATGTGACTAACGATGGAACTTTGAAACATACAGTACTTGTAACTAAGCTTGATGGATGGGAAGATGGGTTGGTGGTACAAGCCATGCTATTTAGCCAAACGTCTCTCTCGGCCTGACTCTGGGCCCTTTAATGATAATTTTATAAAAAAAACTATAAAATTTATTTTTACACTCCTGTCAACTAGTTTTAAATATAATAATAAATACACTCAAAATGTCGCAAACAATAGAATTAATTAAGTAAGGTTAGTAATGATATGGTTATGATAATGCATCGCCAAGGTGGCAAAGTCAGTATGGGCGGTTGCAAATGTAGCATAAGTTAAACAACGTTAGGTTTGATCAGAGCTTGTATGGGTGACCATATAGCCCCAGCTATCATTATCCATTGGGAAACAATAGAGCTCTAAATATCGATGGTAAATTTCTAACCCAGTGTAAAACTCAAAAAAACAAATCTTAATATTAATGATATTTTACCACATTATATCTGATGACAGTGGCAGAAATTTTATTTTTTTAATTATTTTATTTTACCTTTAAATTGAATTAAAATCAGACATATTTTTATGGTATTTTTTGTTGAAGAATGTATATCAGTAAGGGTATAACAATAAAACCAAAAATATATTTGCAATATCAAGGCCCGTTTTTACAAACGTCCAATAAAGTGCGTATAGCATTATTTTAAGGATAAACCACAAAAATGGATAGACACCATTTAAAATAAAGCTTGGATAACTTATACTGTCGTGCACAGGTCAGATAACTCCTATGAAACTATACTTGCATCTTATTGGTTCATTCGAAACGTCAAAACAATTATGTCAGAAATGAATACAAACTTTAATTGTAGGTTATCTATGAAAATTACAAGTACCTTAAAGGAAGCGGTACACATTGGATCCAAGCTTCCAGTATCAATATTGTGCAAGGTAATCGATGAAAAAATTAACAAAAACTGAGTACACATTCATAAACACTAATACTTTAGTAAATTCCACAATAAATTGGCAGATAAAATGAACTACTTTGTGATATTTGACCGAATAGTATTACTAACCTAATAGTTCTTTATTTAAACAAGGAATAGTTATTCGTCGTTTGTAAAAGCGAACAAGTCTAGAAGTCCTCATATATATTTATACGTAAGATTCTCCGATTTATTTGACATTTGTAAAAGCGGGCCTACATAAGTTTAATTATAACATGTAAATAGCAATAACATAACAAATAAAGAACAATGGCAACTGAATTACACTTATTTTATTAATCTGAAAGGTGCATACTGATATTTGTTCTGTAAAACTAAAATTGTACATAATAGTGACTAGAATAATACCGAAAATATATAATGTAAGTAGTGCAATTAAAAAATGCAATACTTGATAGACTTAATAATTAAATACCAAAAACCCATAAAATTCTCACAAAATGGTCGAAATAATGTAAAAGTAATTATTTAATTCACAACCATGTTATCAATTCTTAAATACTTTGGCAAGCAATCATAATTCCCACAACACTTATTAGTTTAATTCATAGCACACATTACAGTTTTGAATCTACGAGATTACCAACGGCGAAAATATTGTTGGGATCCAATTCCTTCTTAGCCGCGTGGTACAATCCAACGCCGACTCTACTCACGGTATCCGCATACCAACGTTTTCGCAATTTTCCAACGCCGTGATGATGTGAAATGCTCCCGCCATTGGCTATAATTACATTTCTCGCTTCGTCTTCAATTTCTTCATATATTTTAACCGGATTGTCTTCGTTCATGTATTTGAATGCAAAATAAAAATATATGACGCATCCGGCATCATAAGTTTGAGTCAGTCGGCATGAGCAGAAGTGATGGGCAATGGCTCGTTTTTGGCATTCTTGAGCAATGCTGTATTTCACGTTATTGCACAGTTGCACCGCGCGGTCCCATGGCACGGATGTTTCAAAAGACTCTGCCACTACATTACTGTCAGATGCTAAATCCTGTTAAAAAATTAATTTAAACTAATATTGTTATTTTTATAAATAATCTTACCCTAATATAGGCTATAACGAAAGTTAGCATGTATCCTCTGAATCCGTTTGTTTCTCCTGCTGATAATCCACCATACTTTTTAGCAATGTCAATAATTCTCTTCTCCTGAACTGCAACATCATCACGATTGCCTTCAAATAGCAAAGTCATAACGCACATTGAATTCACATCAAAACCTTTAAAATTAAGTACGTAAATTTTTTTGAAAGCATCTACAACTTTCCCAATAAATGTAGGCACTGCCTTTAAACTTTGGCCGAATTTGAATTGTTCGTTGTCCATTAGACGAATCGAAGATGGTTGTAATCTTTCCCGAGCGACTTCTCGCATACACTTCACCCCTTCTTCATAACTTGGAAAGATTACAGAGCCGTATTTTCGAATTTCCGGCAAAGGCCGTATTTTTATTACAACTTCGGTGATAACACCCAATGATCCTTCAGAACCTGTAATAATTTGTTTAGATATTTATTTAATTTTGTTTGCATTTTACCTAATATTATGTGATTAAAATCAGGACCACATGACAATCTAGGCACTTGGCAACTTTTTTCCAAAACACCTTTTGGTGTTACCATCTTGACATGTACTACTATATCTTCAATATTTCCGTATATATTTTTCTTCATGCCAGAAGCTCTAGTTGCCACCCAGCCCCCCAAACTTGAAAATTCGTAGCTATCCGGTTCGTGACCCGATGTATATCCTGAAATAATTAATTTTTATTTTTAAACTTGTTGTTTTGTTGCATTAATTAAATTACCTAAATTTCCAAGCTCTCTTTCAAGATCCTGTCCAATAATGCCGCTTTCGCAGCAAGCTACTAAATTTTCTTTGTCTACCCATAAAATGCTATTCATTTGAGATGTGTCCAGTGATATTATAGTCCTGGGTTCTTTCTTTGGGCATTCGATAGCGCCCGAAACTGCGGTTCCACCACCAAATGGAATGATTACGATATTGTTGTCGTTTGCAAAATTCACAAGTTTCACAATATCATCATGGCTTTTAGGCCATAATACCATATCAGGTATCCTTTCAAACATACCTTCGCGTAATGTTTGAATATCATGTAAAGTGTGCCCATGTGCCCTAACTACCCTATCTACTACATCTACGGAATAAATTATATTCAAATTATTTATACTTTTTAAAATATCTTCATTTATGTTCGGTGGGGGATATGTATTTTGGGTTGGTAGAGGCTTAGTTTCACGCGGTTCCCCAATTTCTAAGGCAAGCACAGCTTTTATATATTCAGTGAAATATGGCAGTGGAAGGTTTCCTATCGGATACCTGCAAAATATAACCATTAAAAATGTAAACATTAAATCTTTGCCTACATCAAGACTGTAGTAGTTATTGATTTGAAATAAAAAATAAAAATTAACAACCCTAGCCTAGCTCAATATGAAATACAAATTACAACAGTCTTAATATTGCCACAATGTAATTCTTCAACTTTACCGGTCTCCAGTGAAGTGAACGATGCCATCTTTTATAATAAATTTTGAATCTTTGTATCCCCAACCGTTCCATTTGAGCAATTCTTGTCTGAAAAAAATACAAATCATAAAATAATTGTAGTATTATGATGTTTGTTATGAAGAAGGCAATAACACACATAATTAAGGAATATGTTTTAAAATATATTTTTGTGGTTAAAAACATAGTAATTTTAGTTTTATTTATTTCTAATAATGAAGTACCACATAGTAGATTTCGAAACCATCCTTATGATTATTTGTATATAAGTGATATTGTATTATATAAATTACTTTAATTCGCCATTGCCACAGTGTTGGTTGAACTTCAAAGTAAAGAAATTCTAAAAAATCTAATCAACGTCCCATGCTCTCAAAGTCAAATGTTTTCATTTCAAAAGATTTATGAAAGTCATAAGCACAAGTACAGCTATTCCATATTTTGCATATTACCAGCCAGGACAAGTTCGTAAGGTATAGTATTTTATTTGTTTTTTCACACTTGTCTTAGTCACATCTCAAATTTTAAAAAGTTGCAATTTTTAAATTGAATTAAGTTGTGAAATATGTTCGATAAAAACGTTTGCCTATTTTCTGCTTCAAACAAATTCGCTTAATATTTAAAAAGTCTCATATATAGGGTCTTTCAATACGGACGCTCGTTTGTTAGGTTGTTGCAGCCATCTTCAAATTCAGAGAATTATTTAATTTTTTTAATTAATAATATATACTCTTCAAACTTGTGTAAGTTGAATAATTATAATAATTCAAAATTAATTTAATAAAATTATTAACATTAGGACAGAAGACCCGGTCTGTAGCCCTTTTTATGTATCATGCATATAAATGTATACAAGATGTATCATTCAATACGGACGCTCGTTTGTTAGGTTATTGCAGCCATATTGTTAAATCTGTTGAATTTGTTTTGAATTGCAGTAAATAAAATAAATCTTTCAGGAATATACCATATTTTTGAACAACATATACAAATATTCATATTTTATGTAAAAAATGTAAGTGTGCTTGGACCACATAGCAGAAATAAAACTTTAATTAGAATTTTATTAAAAAAATATTAATCGCAAGAATCTAATCCGGAACCTCTAGCATCGTTGACGATTTCTCAAGCACTACGCCACCGTGCATTAATAAGGGTTTATGTATCTGACACTGACAAATATTATTAATTACTTATCAAATTCGATTTGTTTATATTGATGTTGTTCCATCTCAATTCCACTAATCTTCTTTCTCTTTCACGCCCGCCAAAGTTTAATGTTTAATCCATTTGACGCAAAAAAGACAAAAGAAATCGATTAGTGGAATTGAGATAGATTCGAATGACGCTAAATTTTATCTAAAAAAATGGACCACATAGAAGATTTGCTCAAATTTTGTTTTGTTTCATTATAGACATATGTATTTAAAACTATTATTTCTTTATTATTTCATTTTATATGTAATTAAATGTACTGTAATGTGTTTTAATGTGTGTTGAACGTCAAATTGTTCACTCCAAATTATCACAATGAGGCCAAAACTTTACCAAATACCAAAGTCGATGTACTTGATCCAAATAAACTTAAATTTAGATCATAAGTTTTTTCTTTGCGAGGGTCAAAGATTTTGGCCTCTTGTACTTTTTT
Source organism: Tachinus sp. AB-2021 (assembly GCA_030264575.1). Taxonomy (NCBI): domain Eukaryota; kingdom Metazoa; phylum Arthropoda; class Insecta; order Coleoptera; family Staphylinidae; genus Tachinus; species Tachinus sp. AB-2021. Next base: position 4,125 of record JARJEC010035009.1, on the reverse strand, counting down.
GTTGTTAAAAATTCTATGTCACTCGGTCTATGAGTGATTTTATAATTTTTCATATTATTATATTTATATTTAAGAAAATCAATAAATGTTAATATTTCTTACCGATGGTTTTATAAATACACGTACTTATAAATTATTAAAAGTTTCAAAAACCTGCATATTCTCATTGTTAATAAATGATAACGCTATTAGTATTGATTGAATTTTCAATAAGTAATAGTTGTGTTAGAAGTAATTTATAGTATTAAACGGAATTGGAGCATGCCTTATATTATTCATATCAGGACATTTATGCTTTGCCGTCAATATTTTTATATGAAAATAGCAAATTAAAGGATATCTGCAACCGATGGGCAATATTTAATTGGGCATAATTTAAATTGGTAATGAGTTTTAGTAAACCTGATCCATAAAGTATGACGTAATTGGTTAAATTACAATATGGTCACTATCAACTATAATTGAGAAATTAATGACATTTGTTCCAGAAGAAGAATTTTATATCGGCAAAAAAATAAGAGTGCTTAAAACACCCACATAAGAACTCCTTTTTACTTTTTTAACGAAATTTCTATTAATCACTGACGTTACATATTATTGAAAGTTATGATGTAATTTTATTATATAATAAAAATTAAATGTCAATGTGCTTAACGTCATCAGTGTCATATTTTTATGCGTTTTGTATATACACTGCCACCCTGGCACTCATTACACTACGCCCTACGGAAGTCAATGCATATAGTTAATGGGCCTACCCCTAAATTATTACATTTTTAACCTCTCCGCTTTTCTGGACTCACACCTCAATATAGAAAACTTCAAAAAAGAAAATAAAATTATAAGCAACAATCTTCAAGCCCCAATTTAATTTCAAAAATGTAATAATTTTACAATCAATTTTTAATATTAATAAATAAAATAGATAGATACTTTGGATACTCATATTTTTTTAGTCGTCCAGCAGTTTCGTATACAACCCGTTTTGAAAATTCAATATCACACTTGTTTGCTTAAATGAAGTCTTGCAATTAGAAAACTTATTGGACAAACCCTAGTTTCTCTAGTATGTATCTTCACTTTTGAAAGTCGGTTAGTTCTGATAAATAAGAAAACTTCTTTATTTATTTCAGTATTTTGTTCAAGCCAATCTCAATATAAATCAAACTAAACGAGTTATTCAATCAAATTGCCGGAATGGCAAATATACTAGCACCTTCTATAAACAAATACTTCATTTGATTTCTCTTAGTAATTAACTATATTCTCTAAATTTTCTCTTTAATTTTAAGCCTAATCAAAAAATCAGTTCTAGAATTATTGCAAAATAATTAAAAAATAATATTAAAAATCTTTTTAAATGGGAATACTTTAATAATCAAAATAAACTGATTTAGTTACTTGTACAATAGTTTAACTATGTCCATTTCTTGGACAACCCTGTATATGTAAAATATTATATACTGTGTTTTTTATCATGCACCATACGCAGAGATTAAATTCAATTGGTTTTTCGAGAGCACATTTTTGGATCATGTTTTAAATTGTCAGACAATGTAAACTTACAGTACTAAAAAGTACACATATATTTTATTATTTTTACTCTAGAAAAACCATTAACAGCCAATAAGATTTTTACTATGTCATCCCTATGGTGCACAATAAAAAAACGCACTGTATAAATTTATTGAAAATTATTTATTGCAAATTCTATTAACGCATATGTACTAAACTGTTTAAATAAATTATTTTATCGTTGGGTAATAAAGACGTCAATGAAAACAAACTCGTTATTACTTAAATCAACACAAGTACTGCCAATAAAAATTTTCGTCGAAACAATTATAGAAGTAAATAGAAATCTCTATCTATATCTCTCGAAACTTCGTCCTTAAAAACAATTAAAAAAATATTACTTTGCAAACATCTTTACACCAATATTATATATTGTATTATTTATTGTATAAATGTTTTAGATAGAATTTATCCACGCAAGAATATTTAAACGCGAGATCAAAGTTGCAGTATTTATTTTTCTATAGTGGATAAAATGCATTTAAACACTCATGCAATACAACGTTTTATCCACAATCACTACATTTGCGTAATCAGAATGAGCGAAAATTAAAAAATATTTGTATTTATAAAATAAAACATGGTGAGCCTTTATCATAATTACGGGTTGCTATGTGTTGCTAAGATAACAAACGGATAAAGTTACTTTATCTCATTAGTGGATAATCGCTCACTTTACACCTTCCAATGCGTGGATAAAGATCCAATTATAAAGTTATTGTGGATAAAATCAATTTGAACCTATTCAATGATTCATTTTTATTGCGTTTTTAATAACAATTCTATTTTATTTTGTATATTTATTTATTATAACTGAGTTTCGATACATAAATATCATTTTCAATGTATCATGTATCATAACTCGTCTGTTATAATAAAAAATATACAAAATAAAAATAGAATTATTATTAAAAAAAGCAATAAAAATGAAGAAAATTAAGGAAATGTTATCCACCGTGGTCTTTTTACCCAAATGATTAATTACATTATTTACTTTATTTATTAAAACTGAATACCATGCTTCTTGCACTATGAGCCTTTATAAAATAATCAAGTAACACTGATTATTAAAAAAATGATTAAGGATGACATTAAATTAAACGAAATGGAATACCGTAAAATATTTCCTATGATCTATAAAATTACATACCGTATATCGCGGTACATTAATTCCGAACAATCATGAAACTCAGATAAAATTATACTGGTTTTAAATACACAAAATCGTATTATAGGTTAACGTTTAATTGTATATAACTTTTTGTAATTAAATTATGTAAATTTAAAATAATTGTAGATTTTGCACAATGTTTATAAATAAACTGGACCTAGACAAGAATAATCAAAATATATTCAATAATGATAAATTTAATATTCATTTGTTGATAAAACTGGTGTTTTTTTCAATTAAACGAAATTCAAAGTTGTTTGTAATTTTTTTAATCTTAATTTATACATCATAAAATGTTTACTGCAGGATGAACGTTACCAAAAGTAGCACCCGCATCTTACTGGTCACATTTTTATATTTTATCGAACTAAAAGAATATTTGTTATACTTCATATATCATTTAAAATTAAAGGATAATTAAAATTTTTTTATTAATAATTGTAACGATAAATTTAAATAATGTAAAACAATATTATTGCTTTTAAGTAAATATTACACTTCCCAGGGTCTGTTTTATTGTAAGCACCGAATCCAGAGAACCTTGAGCTGCCGAATAAAAAGGCACCTAATAGGGACTGGGATTAGGCAAAAACAATAATTAACCAAAGCAGCTTAGAATGGAGAATCAATACGTTTGAACCATTTAAGTCGCCGGGAGCTGATGGAATATTTTCCATCATGCTACAGAAAAGCTTTGCAGCTCTGAGAGGGCCACTAAGTGAAATTCTCAGTGCCAGTTTAGCATTTGCGCACATACCAAGCAGCTGGAGGGAAGTCAAGGTAGTATTTATACCAAAACCAGGGCGACCTACGTACGCCCTGGCTAAATCGTACAGACCGATCAGCTTGACATCTTTTATGCTAAAACTATTGGAAAAAAATAGTAGGTACATACGGGACGGGGCATTACAGGCTCAGCCGCTGCACCAACACCAATATGCCTACCAGTCAGGTAAATCTTGCGAACTGGCGATTCATCAGCTAGTTAGCAGATGCGAAAAAACCATTCACTGTAAGGAAATTGCTTTAGGCACATTCCTAGACATTGAAGGGGCTTTTGATAACACCATCCTTACCTCCATTGATATGGGGATGAGGAATACCACATCTTGTCCGAAATTGTGTCAACTCTATGCTAAAAAAATAGGTCTATCAAAATGACATTATATGGAAAAACTGTGGAAGCCAAAGTCGCTTGGGGTGCCCAAAGGGCGGTGTACTCTCATCGTTACTGTGGTGCCTCGTCATTTACGGTTTACTACAGTCACTAAATGATATAGGCATCTTTGCCATAGCATATGCGGACGATCTCGCCATTCTTATAATCGGGAAGTTTGTGGCAAACGTATCTAACCTGATACAGACGGACGATCTCGCCA
>JARJEC010035000.1:0-12941 GCA_030264575.1 Tachinus sp. AB-2021 | reverse complement strand
TTTTTTTTGACCTGTATACATTTAGGTTATACTTTTGTATGCTATTTTTAATAGCTTGCAAAAGTATAATTTTTATTGACACCATGATAATACTATCTTATCCATATTTTCCTTATTTCAATATATTTTATTTGAATCAACATTTTACCAACCAGAATCATAAGAAAAACATTTAAACGGATTTTATGTTTCTTTTATTTAGAACAGTCCAAATACATTTTTTCGAGAAAAATTTATTTTCTGATTCTCTTCTTCAAAGATGAAATAGTTACATATGAATTTTATTACTGTTAGTATTTTTATTTAGTGATTTTTTTTGCTTTATAAACATAATTTATAGAAATGTTTGTTATTTTGTAATACTTTTTTGTTTTTTTTAAGGAATTTTTCAATAATTTGTGCAGTTTATGGCAAGTTTTATTATATCTTGTAATTTTTTTAGTTTTTCATCATTTTTTACATTTTAGTAACTCTTTAACTGTTTCTAGTAAATTTAAAGCTTAAGTAGCGATTTTTGTACTTAGTATTAGATTTTTATATTTAAAAATTAATTTCATGACTAAGGAAACGGAAACGAACTGAGAAACCTATCATCAATTTTACAAAATTACAAAAACTTTTAACTTTAGAGTATTAACAGGTTATTTAACCGATTCGAAAACGATTTGAAAGCTCAACGTTTATAAAGTCGTGAGACCTTCAAAAAAAACTGAATGTTTCCCTCTCCCCTCCTGCAAGCACGTTTCAAAATTATTAAAAGGGACGCTCACATTGTGATACCTCATTTGAAAGGTTTTTATGTCAGAGATTCAATTATGCCATTTTAATTTTTTTAATGTTTAAATATGTAGTCACAAATGATTATTTCGCAAACTAATTTGAAATAGGCAAAACATTTGAAAACCCTGAAACGAGTCAATTTTATTTTATGCGCCTAAAAATCAATCAAAAAGTTTCTATTACAAAAATCGTATACAAAATATTTCTATCAAATAAATTCTAAAGAAAATTCTCAAAAACATTTTTTATTTTTGTATAAAAACAAAAATATTTAAACGTTTTGATACCAAATTATTTACCCGGAAACACATTAATTTTTATTTTCAAAGTGCCATTTTTTACATACTGTTAACATCTATGATCGATGCTATATTTTAAAATATTTACGAGAGAACGATACCGACACACAAGTTAACAACGTCAAAAGGTGTTTGTCCCCTTAAAATCGTCGATTTAAAATTTTTCAAATGTTCCGGTTACTGACACATGCCAATAGTATGTAAAAACAATAAAAACTGATGTTTCAATTAAATTCTTTCGATAATTTCATATTAATTTGAGAAAAAGGTTGCACAGCTGAATTAGCCATAAAGGCGTTTCAAATGAGGTGTTATAAGGTGGGTAGTTCCATTTAAATTTTTTTACTTGGAGGACAGAAAAAATGTCCATGTCAACGTATGTCAAAAGATGGCCCCCTTGACAGAAAATTAAAGTGTTCCAAAAGTTTTTTATTTTGACATAATTTTCTGAAAGACCCTGAGTGGATACTAAAAAAATCACGTTATATTATAAATTTATAATTTAACCCCCTGGTATACTATATACGGATGTAGCAAATTTGTAAAATCTAAAGTAAAAATTTAAAGATATTGTAAACAATAAAATTATCGTGTCTGCAATTGATTGTAGCAACTTGAAATTGCATAGTAATTGGTTTTAACCTTTTCTAATTAATATTTTTACAAGATTAAAAATAACAAAAACTATACTACTATAACATACTTAAAACTATATTATAACTAAAACTACTATTTTACTAAAGTCAATGCTTATTGGGATTCGCTATGAGGTATATTTGACATATCTATCGCAAAATATAAGTGAATAAAATTAAATTCCAAAAAACTACATTTCAAGTTTATATTGTAGTACAAAACGTGATTGACTAACTTTCTACTGACCAATATCAAATTAATAGATTGATTTTGAAGATCATTTGTATCCATTTTTTATATAATTGCATATTATTAGCGACAAACATACCTAGTAATTGCTCAAACACAACATACAATTACTCACAATAAAGAATTATGTAAAATAAATAGTTTTTTTCTTAGATAAAAAACACTTTTATTTGTTTCAGTTCCAGCTACCATTGAATTATGAAATTATAATTTATATTTCCCAGCATATTAAGTAATTTTTTGGTTTTCTATAAAATTTTCAATGGCTTGATGCCGAGCAAAACATTTATCATAATCTATTTTACTATCGCAGTTTTTACACATTAATTTGAATATCAAATGACGCAATATTTAAATCACCAGTTAATACATTCACGTGGTAATGCAATATAATGCCATCCATTGTCTTCGTATGTATAGGTATCAATTTAAATGGATTTAAATTAGCTGAATAAAATACCCAATTGCATTATGTGGAAAATAGTTATACCTGGATTCCCTAAGAAGTCGTCCTTGTCGAGTAATGTATGATGTGGAGGCTGGAAGCCATAGGCGGGTAACCAAGGGTTACTCCCAGACAAGTCCACTGCTTGTCCAGGCCATTCGCTGAACGCAATATCCTCCATCACACAAACTCGGGAGTCATTCACACGCGGTCACGCAACGGTACCACCGGTACACCTCTCCTAGTACGTCTCTCGATGCCCTCCTCAATGCAAACAAAACACTCAACACAACCACGGCACAGTTAACACTGCTCTTTACGTTTTACAATCTTGCAGAATCGTAATAGAAACCTGAAAGAATGTCGGAATTCTTATGCCAAGGCTCCATCATTGCAGTGAAGAAAGTGAGGATGGGCGACGGCGGACATCTATTTTTTCATTCTCCGTTGCAACACCCACGGCTTCCTGCTCTTTTTGGTGCTCAGCTACTTTTAATTGATCTAGGACACCTTATCTGAGCAATTATGCACGTGGCGCTGAAAAATAAAAAGCTACTTTACACTTATGGTACTTGATGGTTTATTACACTATTTTAACAGGATGCATCATCATACAACAGTTATTTTCCATTAAAATTCCTAAGTTTTACATTTAAAAAAATAAATAATTGACACTTGCTAAAATGCATAATTTAGCCAAATTTGATTTTTTGACTCCAATTAGGTCAGTCAATGGGGAATATGAAATTACAAAATGTATTAGCAATTTTTTAATTGTTGGCATAAAAGTTCTTCATTAACCCCGAACCGCAAAAATCCACCAAAATTTGCTTGTGCGTCACGAGATAAGGGCGGTTTTTTATATCTCGGCTTCTACTGGTTGGATTTACATTTCTCTAAATCTAAATCTAAATATACAAAAAAATATTTTAATACAACTTGTAAGAAATTGTAGGACTTATAGCTTATGTTTGAAGACTTTTTCATAACTTTTATAGAAAAACAGAATATTTTTAAAAACCATCCTATATCCGTTTCGTCGTGCCCCTTTCCTTGCAACGTTATGCAAAAAAGTTTCATGCAAAAGTTATTAAAATATTTTTCTGTACATTGAAGAAAATGAAAATCCAACCAATAACAAGCAGCCAAGATATAAAAAGTCGCTCCACAGGGAAATGTTTGTGGATTTTCGCGGTTCGGGATTGAAGGAAAACTTTTAAGCAAACAATAAAAAAATTGGCCAGCTAATAGATTTTGTAAATATAATGTACTGTTAGAGCCAGATTGACTGGCATAGCAATAATGAAAGGTGTCGAGTGAACACTGAATAACAATTCGTAGGTTAGGTTAGGTTAGGTTAGGTTAGTACACTTGGCACGAAGAAACAGATTTTAGTCAAATTTTTATTTTCTGTTTGAACTACAATTTCTTTATAAAGTAAAGAAAAATCTATGTCCAATTCCAAAAAGTATCTTCAGTTAAGTAGAAAAATTATATTTGAATCACTTGACGAAATAATTATTAGTGCAGAAATAATTGTTGTTTTATTATTTTATTATATTGTAATACTATTTTTCTTTTTCTTTACTTTTCGTATTATTTCCGTTCATTTTGTATTTATTTTTCATATATTATTTATTTATTTATCATTTGAATATCTAGTTTTTCTTTTGTTTATTTCGTCTACAATTCAGTTAAAATTTGTCCTTTTTGTTTAAAATATAGAAGCCCGACAATATACGAAAGGTATTTTAGAAGAAAGAAAATTAAAAAGAGGTTTTCAATTTATTTTGGTAAAGAAAATTGTTTTCTGGATGTAACAAAAAATTAGAAAAGAAAATTTCAATAGCTTCTATTTACGTTTTGATAAAAACAATAAATTTTCACAGGTAATAAGAGTGTATTAGTTATTATCGACTTAAATTTATTTCGAAAAAGAGAACAAACTTGCGATAATCATCAATTGAGGTATTTACATGAGTTTTATTTGCAAACATTATTGAAAAAACCAACAACAAAATTTTAAAAAATATACGGATTACTTGCAAATATTTCATTTTAAATTTTTGACATTTTGAATACATTTTTTGATAATTTCGAAACTTTTACAGATATTTTTGTCAACTCATATTGACATTTCACAGATAAAAAAATAAAAATATGATATTTTCCATATTCCACATTTTTTAATATTTGGCATTATTTTTTTACGTTCTGCAACGTTTTATAAACATTGATGGATACTTCTTGTTATTATTTATATATTAAATGTATGTATGTATTTTAACATTTTACATGTTATAAACATACATTTACTGAAAAATATTTTCCCCGCCAGTAAATACTTTACTAGAAAGTTGTTTAAAATGTTAAGTTTTGCTAGTACTGTAGTGTCGCCTAAATCTATTACTTGGCAGAAAATCAGTACACTTTCCCCCAACTTCCAATTCTTCCTGCTACACCACTGTTAAGTAGTTCTCTACAAATCAATATGCTTAGAAAAATATTACAACAGTTTTTAATTTCAGTAATTGTGCAAACACTATAAATATAAATATTAATACAATGTAATCTAATAATTGTTTAAATAAACAACTTGTTTTGTCAACATTTAATTGTCGTCGTCGTAAAGATTTGTTATTCGGTTAAATAAAAATTCGATCTTCCACTCAAATTCGATTTAATAATACAATAGAAAGTGTAATTGCATAATATTAATACTGATTCATCTATTTGCATCTTCAATAAACTTGTTTTGTTTATTTTATAAGTCATCAAACAAATTATCAATAGCAAAGTGTAAACATTTGGTGTAGGTCGTCAATAACAATGGAGATAATAAGTATTTATGAAACGTGCTTCATATTGTGTACCGAACAATTCCTAGCATATATCATTCAATATGTGTATTAGCTGATAAGATTGTTAATTTTATCAATACTATATTATGAAATAAAATTCATGAAGTAATTTGTTTCAATTTATATTAGCTTATGTTTTGATTTGCTCTAATATAATTTATAAAAATGTTGGAGAAATTAAACGAATAGTAGAAAATATTGCAGTTGTAGGACACGCAATGAAACATACGTCTCCAACGTTATTTATTCAGTGCTTCCAAAATTAAATACGTTTTTACACGACCTCTGTCTATTGAGTAATTTTAGTCCCTAATTAGGGGAAACCAAGTGGCTCATTTACTCGCTACGGAAAAATAACCAACTCAACCAATGAGTTTTACGGAACATATTTATTTAATATTAATGTTTATATTAACGTTACTACCGCCATTGATAATAATCAAAGGTTTTTAACAATCAGTATTATTATTAATAATTTAATTTAACAAACAATTACTAGCAGCTGAAAGTTGACGGTCAACTTTCTATTTAGAATCAGTCGTCAAGGCTATATTTATTTACTTCATACTATCCGGTATGTACTACAACGGTATTACAAATATATAGCCTTCTCAGCTATTTGAAGATGACAAAGATAATATGGTAGATAACCATTGACAAATTGCAAATGGCTTGCCTAGCTATATCGTGTGCCAATGCTGTTAACTTCTTTAGATTAACTTCGCCGATGTACCAATGGGTAATTTTAAATTACAAAATATATTAGGTCGCAACTTTTTTATTTTGCTAAAAAGTTCCCGAATAGTAAAAATTCACCAAAATTTCGTTTTGCGTCATGAAATAAGGGTGATTTTTTATATCACGGCGTTTCAAACAAAGTTTTTCCAACGTCACGCGCGTAACGATGCTAGGAAAAGTCCCGCGAGTAACTAATTGATTCTTTTTAATGAAGATTATGTCTTTTTTAGTTTATTTTACAATTATCACAATTTCCAGGCTTTAATTAGCAATTGCTTCACATTTTTTATTAGATTTGCGTAGTTTTTGTTTAATAAACAGAATAATTTAATATTCATAAGATTTTTATAGTTTTTATACTATTTTTTTTTCAAAATTTGTACAGTTTTTCATCAAGTTTCGATTTTTGTACTTTTTGTCATTTAATATTTTTAATAATTTTAATTGATTTCTTTTTGATTAATCTTTACAAGACTTTGAAACTGCTGTTCCAATATTTTTATCCTTTTTTAAATTACTGACACGATAGTTGTAAATAATGACCCACCCAACATCCCAACTAATTTGTTTTCATATTTATACAAAAATAACCGGGCGGGTGGTTTTTTAATGACTATCCCAATAATGCCATTGGGTATAATAGTTTTTAAGAAAGAAATCAGCGTGTTGTGCCGTTTGTGCAACTTTTATTTTTCATCAATCAGCTCGTCAACCACATCGACCGGTTTTCATAACAAATTGTTACTTGTGGTGGAAAATGGTGCCAGCAATTAAGCTCTGACAAAAAGCTGGTAGGACAAAAGCAGTGATTACTATGAATTGCTCCGCAAGAATATAAACATAATTTCTTAGGTTTATTACCACAACTGCATTGCCTGAAGAACACAGTTTTTTTTAATTACTTAAATTTGTCTTACTTATCTTATTGCTAATATTACAGAAGTGACTATTCACTAGATTGCTTGGAAAGTTATTCTATATCCGCCCTGTTCGTCTAAGCTTGTTCCATCTGATTTTTATCTTTTCCACTCTCTATTCTATATTAACTGACTGTACGACTTCTTCCAAAATCATCACATTTATTTAGGAGCAAATTAAAAAAAACTGAATATCTTGTATGTTTGCATTGTAAACAATACAGAAAAACATAACGCTTCAACATACGCTACAAACTTATACATCGACCTGAAAGCTAAATTTTAAAATGTATTCTAAAAGTGACTATAAAAAGTGTTAAAATAGCCCATACGGTATAAACAATATATTTCAAAACTATTAATAGTATTAAATTGCGATCAAGAATATTGCGCTGTCCTTCAACTTATCACATGGAGTTGACAACTAGACCTTAAAAACAAACCAATCAAGATAGTGCATCAGATAATGTAACAAATCCCCTGAGAATATAAAATCACAAAATAATTAACCGGGAATGCAAAGTTGCAGTGTCTATTAAGAGAAAAATACTGGAAAATCTACGAAGATTATAGGTCTTTTATACCCTTCCAAAATTAATGAAAGTATAAGGAGTATTATTTGACTCGGATTCTCTTGCAAACCAGTGTGGCATTATTCAAAGCAGCAGTAAACAAGATCAAAATAATTATCCTATCCGATAAGAGAAGGTTTTCAAGAAGAAGAATCCCAATGAAACAGTAATTGATTCCATTTAATTGACTCTCCATTTTATGAAGTCCACAATCCCATTTGATTTATTCAACTTAATATTAATTAGGATCAGCAGGTTAATTAACAAAAATTTAAATAAAAATAAAAGTTTTTTATCGTTGTGAAGATTTAAAACACACCACGCACACATCCCATTGCTGATTTGACAGTTATTATGTAAATTTTGTATCCGAATTGACCCAATACCCACGCTGTATAATATAAAAAACAAAAACCTGTAAATACAATTCACCATAAACTATAGAGCGCATAAATCTGGGTTGGTGAAATTTAGTTAAATTAAAATGATTTATAACGGTATTATAGTAAATAAAAGTAAGTCATATAAAATTTGGAAAACTCATTCCATGTATTTTATGTTTTATAAATTATTTTTTTCAGAAATAGCTATTATTTAAACAATTTTAATTGATGAATTGAATTGCCATTATACAACTTAGTAGTAAATTACTTTTAAACAATGAAAAAAAAACAAACTTATAAATATTGCAAAAGAATGCGTACGTAATGTAGTAATTAACTATTACGTTTATTGTATAAATTTAATTTGAGTGGAAGTGTGCATGTGGATGGAAAAAAACCACATAGGATACTAAATTGTTTACTTAATTATACCTACCGTTATACAGTTATAAACTCAAAATGCACGTTTATTTATAATTATTTTGTGTTTTTTAAATATCATAAAACACTAATTTCTTTAAGTTTAGAAAAGAAAATAAATGAATATTGCATTTAATTATGTGCTATTAAATAAAGCAAATTAATAATTATTTAATGACAAGAAAAAGTAATTGAATTATTTCTAAATTCCAGTTGATTTTATTTATCTTAAATTAAGACTAAATATAGTATTGAATTTTATTATTATAATGCAAATTAAACAACAAAATAAAGGAATTAAACAAAAAATCGATGAAACAAACAAAGAGTACATAAAAACATCAACCAAATAAATGAAAAATAATTAAATTAATCTAGTAAATTAAGATTAAAAGATTTTTTTTAAATGAATGAATTTTGTTTGTTTATGTTTTACATCATTAATACATCATTGCCCCAAATAAGCTGATGCCTTATAATTACGGGGTTTTGATGGGACCAACAGCTTATGAAGTGACTTCCGAACCACCAGTAGATATAAAACGGGATTAAAATTGATCATATTTTTGGGGTTTCGTAACTCTTGACCTCTAGCTTGTTAGGCCAGTGCTTTACCACTGAGCTATAAACAATTAATGAATAATTAATAAAAAGCAAATAAATACAACGGAAAATAGACAAAAAAGTTAACGCCACACGCAAGTAGTAAAATAGTTGAGTGGTCATATGTCTTTTTTTGTAGAAAGAATATAAAAATAATAGACATCAATCTACAGTACAACAAACATAACGTGGCCGCGTGGTCTATGGATGGTTGTACTATAGAACACTAAATATACCCTACAGACAACAAGCATCACAATGCTAATTCGGTAAAAATAAAATGAAAAGTTTAAATCAATTATCCAAATACACATTGTTAGTTTATTTTATTCAAATAAAACAGAACAATTTTAAATAAACAGCGATCAAGTAAAAAAAAAGAAAATCTCAAATCTATAACTGAGAGTAGTTGCAAATAAATTGTGTAGTATAGACAGTCTCCATTGTGTTTATGCCAACAGGCGTCCCAAAATCTTTGACAATTTAATTTAATAATAATAGTTATTTACATAAAAGTAAAAACATGTCACAAGAGTTTGTTGTTGAAATACGCATTGTGTCTAATATTTTAAAGCTCCGAATTAAGGAGACATGTATTGTACCATATTTTAAATTGAGCAAAAATAAAATTTGCTATTTTGTTTTCTCCATAGATAGAAACGTGGTTATTTATATAAAAGTCAGGAAAATGACACATTACTGGCGAGGAGCTATATTGAAATACAATTGACCCTTTGTGTCAAGTGTATTAAAGCTCCGAGTGGAGTAACACATTTTACGGACGTGTATTGAATTTTTTTTATTTATTTATAGAATCGGAATTTTAAAATTCTAATTGAAGAATATTTTTAATTATGCCAAAAATCAAGTTTGATATTTTGTTGACTCCATAGTTACAAACATATTTACATGTAAATCAGGAAAATGGCACTTAAATAGTGCTTCAATGATTATTCCCAAAAGAGGATAAATATTGCATTAAAAAAAAGGTTCAATTAATTTTATTATATAGCGTTGGTCTATTTCTATTCTCCTTCAAGACTGGTTAATTCGTGTTAAGTTATTAGGATTATTTTTAACATTCACCTAACATTCAGACAGTGTACGTGACATACAATTTTTTTTCCTATCCAAACCAATTCCTTAATCTGAAAAAGTCGACTCTCTTTATAAATGCAAAATTAGAAAAAGTTGAATTATGACACAAATTGAAGCTTGAAATTATTTCAAAACTTGGATCAAGACTCGTTTCAACTATGCACACATCAAAAATTTGTCCATCATTTTTATAGTTTTCTCTTAACCATTAAATTAAAATAGAAATAGATATTTCAATTTTATTTGTTGATTACATTTTGTTTCTCTCGTGTATTTCCAAGATTTCACGCGTGCACGACTGACCACACAAATATTTAGTACAAAGCAAAATGTAGTTCTTATTCAAAATTCAATATGTGTATATTATATACGGTTCAGTATAATAACCAAGATACACATATATATATATAAATTTAATATCTAAACTATTCTAATCTACACAATCCATAAGACAATTGGATATTATATTATCCCCTCTCGTGATCAGTCCATACAAACCTATGGTTATTACAAGCTCTTTCCAAACGTAACCTAGTTATATGCGAAATATTTGAAAGTTTTTGCTGATAAAAAACATGCTCGTTAAATTCCAGGCTACTCGACTTCCTCTTGCTTGGAATCATATTACATTGATTGGTCTGGCGTGAAATAAAGTAAAAAGTAAATATAATTACAGTCACGATTTAATACATTGTAATTTAAAGTTTAAACCAATATTATAAAAATCTGTTTTTAATAATTACATGAAACAAAACGGGATTCGGATATCAGCAAAAAAACGAATAATGCAGCAAATTTTTTATTATAAAACTGATAAGATGTTTTATGATAAAATGTGATGTATTGGCATATTCTGCTGCATTGTAAAATTATAAAACAATCCGATACAACAATAGTAGCGAGAGCAAATAGGAAAATGCAAATTATGAATTAAAAGTAGTGTGACCTTTCAATGCACACAGATTTCTCTTATTGAATAAGTAATATATTTATCCTTTGTTTGTTATTTTAAAAATGTATTAACTCCTTGATAAAACAAAAGTAGGTAATTTTGCACTAGATAAATTTCACATTAATAATACATGTCATAACAATTGACAATCTAAACAATAAAAGCATATTTGTGACCAAGTTTTCATTATCATACGTATATATTAGTTATTATTGATTTAGAAAGCATTTTAAATTACTAATAAATATTAAATTATTAGAAATAACGCGGTTAAATAAAGTCTAAATCATTTCAAATTAAATTAAATTCCTGTTCTAATTGAAAATTATAAATCATTAGTAAACCATTTTAATAACATTTTAATAAACAAAAAATGTTATTTTCACATAACAAAAATTTCATCGGTTGTTAGTTTTCTTTTCTAAACCAAATTTTCGCGTAATTTTTGGTACATTGTAAGTTTACATTGTCTTTGATAATTTAGATTAATTTTGCAGATATATTTTTATCCGGTTCGGGATAGGAGCGCTAACAAAGTAAGAACTTGGTGAACTGAGGACTGCGTGTGCTCAGACTCCTGTCTTTTTCTTGCAAGCGCCAATCTATTCATTAAAAATATTTTAGTTTTTAGTTTTTATTCAATATTATTCATAACTAAATTTTATTAAAAAATGGAAATACAAAAATACTATTAGTATTATTTTATTTAATTCGAATTTATTCACTATAAAAGGTATTAGAAATTGATAAAGACCTGCGTTGTAATAAACTTAACAGTAAATAATAACCCAAATGGGTTGAAAAATAAGGACAAAAAATATTCAAAATTGTTAACAGAATGTAAACTTACAGTGTACCAAAAAATATACGTAAATTTGCTCTAAAAAAACTATTAACAGCCCATGAAATGTTTACATTATATAAATCCCTATGATCGGGTTAGACAGTCATAATAAAATGATATAAATGATAAAAATAACGCACTGTATACTGTATACTGTACAAGATATGGCCAAACTGCGACTCGTGAGCCCCATGTGGCTCATTGGGCGATTTGTTGTGTCTCTATGTAAATAAAACATGTCCACTGTAAAAAATAGCCAAAAATTTAATATGCAGGGTGTTTTTTAAACTTCAGAAACCTCTATAAATATAAACAAAATTTAAAAAAATCCCGAAACACATCAATTTTTGTTTTTGAGTGGACATCTATTGGCCAGTAATTCAACTGTGCACATATTTTTAATTTTTCGTTTTCAATATTTTTTTAATACTTATTTGAAATATTTTTTCCTAAATTATGAAATATAAACTATATATTCTTTTTAGTTTTTGATCTCACAAATTGTCGAAAAATTTATATTTGATGACAAATGTTGGAAATTTTCGAGAGAAAGTGTATCCATAAAAAAATCAGAAATTTACCAAAAATATAAGAAAAAATTCAGAACAGATTTTCTCAAATAAATTTGCAAAATAAGTCATTTTTTATTTTATCAAAAATTTTAAAAAACAACTATAAACATTTTTAAAAAAATTTACTACTAACAAAAAGTTTCTATTAAAAAAATTTTATACCAAATCTTTCTATCAAATATATTCTAAATACTTTTATTTCCCTCTATAATTATAAACCAAGTACTTTTTAAATTCTTGACAAACCAGATTCAACTTTACACATAGGCAATAATTATAGCGACCATTTCCCTGTATAATTATAAACTAATCATATCAAACCATTTTTAAATGTTTGACAAATCAGATTCCACTTACACAAAAAATTGCACTTATTACAGTAAAAATTGCAAGTGTGCATAAATTACAGCGATAAGAGCACTGCTGCTAAGCAACACAATCTATACAAACAAATCGAACTTGACAAATTAATTAATATCTATCAGTGTCAGATGCATAACCCAATCAATGTTTACAAATTAGAATAATTCATTTTAACAAATTTAATCAAGCAAATCTCTGGAAATAGTCTA
>JARJEC010034943.1:0-11890 GCA_030264575.1 Tachinus sp. AB-2021 | reverse complement strand
TATATTTATATAAAACTAAACAAACAGTAATGTAGTAAGGCCACATCTTAAAATGAATATAGAATTATGATGCAAAGAGTTGATTACTGAAATAAAGACATAAGTATATTTAGTTATATTCTTATAATTCTCACGGAAAACCAAAACCAAACGGGTACATTGGAAGCTGTGGACCTAATGCAAAAACAGCTATAACAAATTAGTAACAAATTAGTAGTTTTGGCAATCGATTATTCTTTTTGTCTTCTGCTTTAGCAAATCTACAGTAAAAATTAATTGATGTCTGTTCTTTTGCAAAACAGTTTTACAAATCGAAAAATTTGATATACTGATAAAACAGAACATAAGGTTATTTTAGGAAAAAGATTAACCAGGTAGGAATGAATATACTTATTTGTCTGAGAAAATTCTTAAAAATACTCTACCATCTACAATAAGTGGAAAACGAGGTGAGGCTAAAAAATTTGATAAATAATATTATATGTATATTTATGCAACGCATAGCAACAAAATAGCCCGTATACGTTGGCATGCATAGACAATATAGACATGTCTAAACCACTAAATTGTATAGAACTGGAACGCAATCTTCCTACTATAAAAACGGTCCGGTGTGTTAGAAAGAGCGCGCTGTGTACGATGCAAACCCATTTCTGTCTTACTCATTAAATCAAATATGCCGCATTCCTAGCTTTTTTAATTTACGTTATTTATTAAAAAAGTAGTAGTATGAGGGGTAAACTGGGTAGCCTGTATTGCTATCAAATAATAATTTCTGAACGTTATCAACGCAAGCGTTAGCTGTATGTATGACGTCGGACGCAAAAAATATTTCAAACTTCATTAATTATTTATTATTTGTCATTACCCTTATCTGTCATAGCTAAGTTTGCAAATTGATCAATTAAAATTGATAGAATGATAGAATTATGATAGAAGTGTCATAGAATTATTATGGTGGAAAAGTATAGTGTGCCAAGATGTGATGTGTCCCAAAGAAATATACAAAATTTTAAATTATGGAAATTTGCACACTTATGGGTATAGCTACTTAAACCGTAACACACGCACATTTAATAATTTAATCTTATATTAAATGCACAAAACAGAAAATGATTTAATATAAAAAAATACATTTTTTTATATATTCAAACAATTTTTTTGAATAGAGCTGAAATTTATTTGAATTAAATCATTTAAACTTCCCGCGCATCTCCCTCCCTATTTGCAACACTACCGCTGTGCTGTCAGCAGCGGTAGTGTCCTCAACTAAACAGCATGGTTCTTAAGAAATATACAGATGTTGCTCATCTATATAATATAGGTTGTTTGTGGCAGTAGAGCCGCGCACTCCAGTTCGACACGCTGCATCAGAACGAGAGGATGACACATGGTACACAGACATCTCCATCTAACATTGAATCTTTATTAGATCATTCCAGTTAGATATGATTTGAAACCTGTGGCGATTTCCATTTGTGTGTCCGGCATTAATTTGTATTTTTGGGTTTCATTGTCACAGAGGAGAAGTCTTGCTTTTACTAGTATGACCTCAAATCAAAAAACAATCAATAGAACGACGGTCATCTTCCCCGCGACTAACAAAAAAAAAACGCGAGCAAAAGTCTAACGCGACAATCTGTATTAAAAGGAAATGAAATATAAAGAATTCTTTCCTGCTTAACGCAGGGTGGCGCGACCATCCACCCTAGTCTTCAGATCTTGCTCCTGCTGAGTACATTTTGTTTCCTCGTCCTAAGAAGACGTGCACTGCTGAAATCGATTTATAAAATATACTTTTCCGACAATTTCCAGAAGCTTCAACACTGTTAAATGTTTTGTGGAAACTACTTTAAAGGTCAAAAATAGTTATTTGAGCTATAAGGAACGTAGGTACGATAAGGCCTATAATTTCTTCCGAGAACGATGTTTACGTACGATGTTCCGAGTAGCTTATTACATTTTTTCCGTTACCAAAACTATGCCAAAACTAGTCTAATATCAATAATTTTATATTACTATAATTACAAGTGACAGCTGAAACTGACGTTTTCAAAGCAAAGCTCGTACGATTTTTGTCAATTATCGGAATTTATATTATTTTAATATAATGTAGTTATTTACTTATTTACAAGTAAGGAACATATAATATATTCAACAACACATGCAAGGTAACTTATTTTACTGGCTCCAGAAGGTGATTGGCTTGACGACTCACCAACCATATAATTTATTATGACATTTTTTATTATATTCCTAGGAACGTAAGTAAATTGCTTACGTTTTCTTGTCAATGTAAATTTAGTAAACAAACCTTGTGCACAACCACTGAATTATATAATACTGGAACGCGCTTTCGGTACTTTAAAAACGGTCCGACGTACTAGAAAAGGGGAGCTGTGCACGATGTCTTACTTATTAAATCAAATGTGCCGCACTTCTAGAATTTTTATTTTACGTTTTTTATTAAAAAAATAGTAGTGCTACACGCTTCCGTTTGACACCCTGTGTCAGAATGAGAGGTTGACGCATCATGCACGGCATCTCCGTCTAGCACTGAAGCTCGTTATTTTTTGTCACCGCCGCTTACGATATCAATCCAGTTAGATATAATTCAGTGTACACAACTTACGATGCAAGTTACTATGGACGTAAGGTTTACTTACGTTGTTGGTAGCGGAAAAAAGTGTTTTCCATGTGCATTCTGTTTTAGTTAAAACATTGATCGAATTTATTAAACACATCTCGTACACTTTTAATCACTCTAACAAAACGAAATAATTATTTATATTTACTGCTTCTGGTTTCTTAGCAAAAATGCTAAAGACTACAAATGTTGATGCTAATTTTTTATTTATTGTTAAAGCCGTGCTCCTGCAAATTTTAGTTTTCAACTTGCACAGCGTGTACGAATAAAGTTACAACACCAAAATTTGGTAACTTAATACTAAGTCTAGTTTCAACAAATAGAATAATTAGCTCTGCGTATTTAAATTTTCTATAACAAATAACTAAAATTAAATATATTTAACATTTTATGATTCTGTAAATGAAGTGCAATAATGAGTAGATCAAAGATGGAATAAAAATTTTAATACTTTGAACTTTTTATTTGACTTTTACATTTGTTCATAAATATTGCTAGTTTAATGCTTGTCTGACACTGTGCAATTTAGTATAGAAGATATGTGCAACTTTTGAACATCAGAACTTGTGTATGCAAATCAAGCATACACACAATTATTAGAAATAAAAATTTGAATAAAACATATTTAGCAGCCTAACATAAGTGGCTTTCAAGTCTTTTCCTTCTTTAATATTTAATTGATATTTAAGTTATATAAAATCTTCAAAGAGGAATACTAATGTATGGCGTGACAAGATCTCATAAAATTGTTGTCTTTCTCTCTACTTGTGAACGTGTTTAATAAACAAGGTCATTATTAGTAATTATGAGAACCAAATATCACGAAATTGAGAGATATCAAGTAGAACATATTGATCTTTTTAAATTATGTAATAATATTTTAACTATATAACTATTATCGTGTATTCTATCACTTATTTTACAAATGTTATTATTAATTATGGCTGTTCAACAATTTAATTGAACACAGCACAAACATTATTTATTTTGAAATCAATATTAAAAAACAGATTTGTTATAAAGCCGAGTAAAATTTTTTTTTTCGTAACTAACACATTTTATTCACTATGTTTTATCTCTATCATGCAGAAAATTTCAATTTTTCAGCACAAATAGTTTTGTATGTTCAGTTTGCAGTAAAGGGTAATTTTAATCATTAACTTATCGTTTTTTGATATGAAACATATCATATCCTGGTCATGACAAAAAACCGCAAGCAAGTTACAAAATATAACACCATTTTGTTCATTTCAGTTGATTTTCTTTTATATATATATGCAGTTCAATGCAGTTTGCGCGCTAGATATATTAGTGACAGTTGGCGACAGTGACAATATCATTACAATGTGGAGCTGTCATTAAACGAAAGTGAAAAAAAAGTAACCAAATGTTTGCAAAACTTCAAGAAAGTAAATAAAATAAAATAAATTGAAGGTGAAAATGTACAAAATTACAACAAAAATAAATGCAAAATGCGGAAAATTTTCCAAAATTTCATAGAACTACGTACAAAACGTTTTTTATATTTATTGAACAGAATAAGATAAGCAATTTTTAATGATATTAATTATATCATGTTTACATACTTTATAATACATACAATGTTAATGTTAAATTTATTTATTAAATGTGTTTATTAAAGATTTATTATTTAAAAAAATATTAATAATACACGTCTAAAAAATATGTTTCTGTATACAAGCGCGTTATTTATTTAATAATTTGATTATAATTATTTATATACAATTAATATCAACAATTGCTCACACATCAATTACATCAAGTTAATTTTTAATAGAATACATGAACAACGCTACATGGCAACGCTAATTACTTGCAATAATTGATAAAGAAAATTAAAATGTATTTATAGAAATTACATGGGGTAGTTTTTCTATAACTGAATGGATGTTCCTATGTAGTTAAATCATAATAATTTATTAATCACGATTGATTATACGACACGTTCAAGGGCAAAAATTTATTGATTCACACCACATTATAACTACCACATTTATGATTTAGTATTTGATATAGGAAGACCATGGCTTTGAGTGGAAGTTTAACCAACAACAATTCACAAGAGAGAAGTGATTTGGTAGCTTATTGGAGTGTGCCACTATGTGATGGCGTACATACAGTCGAATTTGAACATGGTTCAACAAGTGGGAAACGAGTAATGAGAGTTGATGGGAAGGTAGTATTTGTAGCATTCATTATTTAATTTTATTTTTTACTTTTCATAGGAAATATTACGAAGAGAATGGATGTTTAAATTAGTCGGCGATGAGAAGTTTACGTTGGGCAAGCAAAAAACAAAATGTGAATTAAGGGTGGATCCAATGCCCCATTTCACTTTTAGTTATAGTCTAGTTGTGGATGGAAAGCCATTAGAAAAATTTATAGAGAAGCAAAATAAATCGTTGCGATCTTGGGCCGTAATTACCGGTGGAAAAAGATTTAGGGTAGTATTTGGTACGTAGAAAATCAATGTGAATAAATTAGCATTAATTAATATACATGCAATTTTTTCTCTTATTTCTTTGCTGTTTAATATAAAATTTAAGCTCTATTTTATTATTTATTTTTTATTTATATGAATATGTGGTTTTAAAAGCTTAGTTTTAGCTTTTGTCATTGAAAAACGAGCTTTAGAGTACAGACATAATGAACGCTAGGTATCCGCGCCGACAAACAAGTTTCTTAAAAATTATTGCCAGAAGCTAAAAGCATAGATTAACTAAGAGTTAATCTCTATTATATTGTTGGGGGGAAAGTTTTAGTACGCATTGCGACCTATTTGTATGAAACTTGCTGGTCGGCGCTGATACTCAACTTCTATTATGTTTGTACCCCCACAGTCGATCTGATGACGAAATAGAAAAATTATAATATTTCATTTTGTTGTTTTTTTAAATTCATTTGTATTTTCATTTTTTAGTTTGCTTACTAAGCAAATGCCCATATACTAGGTGAACATTAAAATCCAATAAATTCGGTTGTTTTTGGAATTCTTTTTGTAGATTAAGAAAAATTTAAATTTCTATATTCCCCTGTCAAGTATTTGCTTCGAACATTTTTGTTGTAAAAATAATTTAAGAAGCCATCTTGGACAAAATTCTTTTATTAAAATACTCCAAAACAGCGGACGTTTTACATTTTAAATTATTTTTTTAGATGTTTAATTATGTTTAATTATAATGTTAGTAACTTTAATTATACCTAACAACAACAAAAAATAACAATTTATAAATATTCTGTTGTTGTAGCACTGATGAAAAGAAAAGCATTTCCCAAAACAGCCGCATTTAATAATATTTTATTTAAAAGTTTTCTCAAAGAATGGGTTTCAATTATTTTTACAAACTAATAATCAATTTTGAAAAGACTGTAAAATGACAAAACTACTTCTATACATTTCTAAATGTGGTTTTGAAACCTTTAATTACAAAAAAAGTGTTCAAGAAAATTTAAAGAAATATTACTAAAGCAGGGTTTACACTAGGTGATTCACTTATGATAATTTCAACTAAAAATTCACATTTTAAATACAATATTGAGTTTACACTTGGACGCTGTGTACACGTGAGTGTACACTCAATATGGTAATTTAAAACATATGTGTTATTTGATAGCGTAAACTCCGCTTAAGAAATATATTCTAATTTATTTTTTCTACTTCCTTCTATATATTGCCACTTTTATTCATACCTGACTGAATGGATATGTATTATATATCCACTCTTGTGAGGATATGAAATTCGTTGCCAACAACATAAAACAAAAAATTATAAATCTTTATATGAGTACCTCAATACGAATGATTTCAAATGTGAAAAATATCAAAAATAAGGAAAAAACGCTTAATTTTTAATTAACTGTTATTATAAAATAATGCTTAGAAACGTTTAATTAATAATAAATATATATTTTCAACGTTATTTTCAATAGCATAATTGGATCAAAACTAAAGTTAGTTCTGACTAACAATTCTGCGAAACGTCAGATGTCAAATATAACCTATTATTATTTACTATTATTATATATACTAAGATTTATAATTAAAATTTTCAAAATTGCACATTTATAATTAAAAGATAAAGCATATTTATTTGATACAAAATCCAAAATATTAAACATAATTATTGATAAATATAAATATTGTAGGGATTACAGACATGTGCAATTTTTCTAAACTTTAATTATCAAATTTAACTGAATTTAACCTAAAAATAAATACAAAGTAAGTAATATAAAAAATTCTAGAAAAGCTTAAAAAATCAATAGTCGTAGAAAAAATAACATGTTCAACTCGAGTGGAATGCCCATATCGCACTTATACGTTTGGAGCACGACGCCGTAGGCGAGTGCTCCAAACGTATAAACTCGTCCTCGTGCTATATGGGCACTCTTGGTGTACTTGTTGTACAAAATACTATAATTTTCGATGACGTCCGTTTGCAACAATATTAAGTCCGTCAATCCGACCAACAACCTGCAACTTTTTCTTATAGAATCAGCCGAGTAGTTATTTTTGAAGTTTACATTCTTGTTAATACTTACTCCAAAAGCTAGTCAACGTTTTTAGTACTTATTTTCTTAGGATGCGTTTATGTTAGAGCAACGATAAGCGTCAAGAGCGGCGATAAAAGCGTAGCGCAGAAAACTGATACATTAAATTGCAAAAACCGGTTTATATTCTAGATGGTCGCTTCTTGCCGATAAGATCAAAACGACAAGCAACTATTTATAAATACTTATCATTATGTTTTTGCAATTCTATGTTTAATTTTTTTCGCTTCGTTTTTATTTTTGCTCTTATCGCTTATCCTTGCGCCAACAGAAACGCACCCTTAGACGGCAAACATGGATAAAATTGTTTAACTAGTAATTCTAAGCAATAAATCGTAATGGGGTGGGGAGGAGAAGGAATCTAATAGATTGGGCAAGAAAATGCATTAAAAAATACAAATACGTTTTTTGCAGTAGTTAAAATCGTTCAAATAAGAAAATGTACTTTAAAATTAAGTAATATAATAGTTTGGCATATCTATGAGCATGGAAAATATATGAGGCAAGTGAAAACCTGGAATATATTTAAAAAATAATTTCTCTCATTTTGAGAGTCTGTCTGGTTAAAATCACTGAATTATTTTTTTTATTTTTATTTTACGTAGTTTATTTTTAAAAAATAATAGTGTCTGCGCGCTTCCGTTTAGCACACTGCAACGGTATGACAGATTGATACATTAAACGCAAACTTCTTTGTCAAACATTGAAGTTCGTTATTTTTTCCCAGCGACATGGTCATATAATTTAGGTTCAATATGAAATCAACGCAATCTTGTTTTAGAGTTCCCTATTTAAAAAATAATCTATCACAAGTATTTTACATAGTAAAAATTTTTGATATCAATATCAAATATGTACATTGGCGCTCAATGTATTTGTAGTAGTATATAAAAAAAATAGTATATATATAAATAAGTTACTCAAAAATAATGAATGTTATAAACAAATGCTTGACAGAAAATTATAGAAAATTAAATTTGTTTTAATTTCATGTTTACTTTATTCGTTTCTGTTTTGTTTTTTAGAAAAACAAACCTTAAATTTATGGGTAAATGGACAAGAAGTGGAAGTTGAAAATAACTTTGTTGATAATGGCACGGAAATGATATTCCTTTTAGATGAAACTGAAGCAGTATTAAAATCAACATCTGCTGAAAAACAAGGAATAATGCACCAACTTTACGTTGGAGGCAAAAGAATTGAAGAAGATAGCGAACTGCCACATTGGAAAAGATAAATTATAATCAAAATAAATAAATACCTATTTATGTTAAAAATATTCCGGTACCGGGAATCGAACCCGAGCCTCCTGGGTGAGAGCCAGGTATCCTAGCCACTAGACCATACCGGACTAATAAAGAAAAGTTGATAAAAGTGCTAGGTGAAAAAAATTTATAATTAAAATTTCAATGCAGTGTACGGTTTTATGCGTTTAATAATGACAGTTTATATAAAATATTGTAATTATGATTGTTTCTATTATTAAAAAAATATATATCATAATTATATTGTAAAAAGCACAGGTTACAAGTAATCTATGGATTTTATATTATGTTATAATACTTATAATATAAACATTTTGTGAATATTAATTATTATTAAAATAAAATTTAATAAGCATATTACTTTGAGATACATTTAGTGCCGGGCTTACAGATGCAGCACAGCGACTACGACAAATTTAAAAAAAAGAAAACTTTTTTGTTAAAAGTTGTTTGCAATAATTTTCAATTTTTTCATAAAATAATCTTTCACATTATTCCCCACTCCACTACAAACAATAACTGCAAATAGAAATACAAGAAGAATGGACAAACATATACAATGAAACAGCAACCGGCAGAAATCCCAGAGGCACCAACCCGTCAACCATGGTTTACAAGCCTCGCCCTATCACCCATACAACTAAAAAAATAATAAGATAATTGATCATTCATTCATTTTTAGGGCCATAATAAAGATATTTAAAAAAAGTAATTAGCAGCTTGAAAAATATACAATAGAGTAGCTTTGTGTTCTTTTGCATGAAGATTAAATTTCAGAAAACATAAAGGCAAAATGAAAAGTGAATTTTTTTTGAATTTTTACATGTAGAGAAATACTAACCATAAACATAGTTGGAAACTAAAAATGATGATAATGATGGCATTTATTTTGGCATATTAGATAATAAAAAATGTCAACAAGTTAGATCCACAGCCCTCTCTACTTAAATACAATAAAATGAAATGTGTTATTTAAGTATCTATGCAGTACTTCAATTGGGCGCCGCCCAATTAACACTATCTCTTACTAAAAAACTTTGGTACAGTGATTTTAATGTAAGATCCTTCTCCATGACTGTAAGCAGCCAATCACAGACAATTATTCACAATGAAATTATAAGTGCATACTCAAAAAAGTAGTGCAGTGCCTCAAATGTTTGAGATATGGCCATATAAATAAATTCTGCAAAGCCAAAGCTAAATGTAATGCTTGTGGTGACACTGAATACCCTGTAGTGCAGTGCCTTCATAAAAATAATACTACCTGCGTACACTGTAACAGGAATCACCTATCAATATAGTCAAATGTAAAATCGGAAGACAGAATCTGCCCTGAGTTTGCTAAACAGAAACGGATAAAAGAAATTACGAGTCTACACAACTGTTTCCATTACATAGCAGGCCAACATTCGGATAGATCTACGTCTACAATAATACAGAAAAAAAGAGACTTCCTCAAATTTAAGTTGGAGGGGAAGAGGAATCGATAGAGAGGGTCACAGCAGGACAATATGCAAATAAACCTATGTTTTCCAAAATAGTAGGTAATAACCTAGGTACAGAAAGAATAAACTCAGTAGAAGCCCTAGAACCTCCATATGGTCTAATCACTCGTACTTACAAAATGATAGACAGGCTAATAAAAAAGACAAACAGTAACAAGGAGGATTTACTCAGATTTTGCCATGAGGAAAAAATAGACGTCGTTACCTTGTCGGAAACTTGATTGCCTTGCAATAAAATAGTTAACATACCAGGTTATCATAATATCCAGAATAGAAGAGAAGACGGAACTGAAGGATGCATTCTCTTCGTTAAAAATTGTTATCAATTTATTCATGACATACCAGACTTTAATTATCCGGAAAAACTGCAATTCATGCATCATCATGGACGATTTCAATGGGCATACTCCAAGATGGGGCCACCAATCCCATAACAGAAAGGGGCTACATTTGTAAAAAAATAATAGACAACATGGACATGGTGATGTTAAATGATGGGAAACCAACACACCTTAGCCATAACGGGTCACACATTCTATATTTAGTCGCCAGACATTGCAATCGACTCGAATAGCTGGACCCTAAAGGATAACATAGGAAGTGACCATCTTCCAATTTTGACAACAGTTTCCCTGAACAGCACTACCGTAAACCTGTCTACGACGACAAATAGAATAAACCTTAGTAAAGTATGTTGGGTTAAGTATAAAAAGGAAGTTGATTTTTCTATAAACATAATAATACTAATCAGAATAGTATGAACCTTGACACCCTTGCCAATATTATTTGGGAAGCAACCGCAAAATGTACGCCAAGCAAAGTGAGGAATAGTGGAGTACGGTATCCATGCCCATGGTGGGATAAAAAATGCAGCAGAGCAATGGCAAAAAGAAAATTAAATGTTCTATAGAACGGGAAGAATGGTTGACTTAATTAATTTCATAAAGCAAGTTGCACTGAATAGACAAACCTTAAACTGAAGAAAAATTTCAGGCTTTTGAGCAAATTAAATAGAGATTCCAACTGCTCCGACATCTGGAAGCAGATCAAAAAGTTCTTTAGATCTATATCCGCTCCAAAATCCCTCTACTAAGCTGTTCTCTGCTAAGAACATTCTGCTTGCGGAATACAACAAGTGTTTGGTGACAGGCATAATACCAGAATCCTGGAGAAGAATCAAGTTAGTGGCAACATAGAAGAAACCTTATATAGATCCATCAAATCCAAACGCCTATAGGCCTATATCCCTCATTTCAGTAATGAGAAAAACTCTGGTGTTATATTAAAGATTTATATAAAAAAATAGAATGGAGCAATGGGCAGAAGAAAGCAATTTAATACCCAGTAATTTCTACAGCTTCAGAAACAGTTATAGTGTCATGAATAGCCTATCGGTACTGTGCTCAGATATAAAATGTTCTCTGGCACATAAAGAAAAGTTGGTTATAGCTTTTCTTGACTTGGAAGCAGCATATGGTTGGGTGGTGATTCGAATTCTGATGAAGATTTTAGAGGAACTCAAACTTGATCCACACATTCTAGCCTTGTCGCATAACCTATTTAGAGTGAAAATTTTTGTTTTCAAAGTGGGGCCCAACTCCATAAACTGAATATCTTATAAAGAACTCCCTCAAGGTTGCCCATTGAGTCCATTCTTGTTTAACGTATGTTTGATGAATATAAACAACATTTTCCCAGTATTTGCCTTCTTTCAATCATATGCAGATGACTATGTGCTATACAGCAAACACACTGACCCAGTGATGGCGTTAGCCCAAACAAATGCGGCTATGGTAACTATTAACTCGTTCGTTCAGCGTAGAGACTTAACTCAGAAAGTAAATGCAAGATAATGATGTTCCCAAGAAACAAATTCTATACGTACCAAACGTGTTCTTAAA
>JARJEC010034911.1:0-11449 GCA_030264575.1 Tachinus sp. AB-2021 | reverse complement strand
ATTCGGAAACATTTAAAAAGATTTGACAAGATTTGAAAACATTTAGAAACATTCGGATAGAATTAAAAACGTTTAGAAACCTTTGAAAACATTTTGAAAAAACATTTAAAAATATTTAAAATATCTAGAAATGTTTGGAAACATTTGGAAACATTTTGAATCATTTGAAAATATTTGGAAACATTTAGAACCATTTGAAAACGTTCGGATACATTCGAAAACATTTGAAAATATTTAGAAACATCTAAAAGTATTTAGAAACATTTCTAAACGATTGAAAACATTTGGCGGCAATTGGCAAGATTTGAAAACATTCGGAAACATTCGAAAACATTTAAAAAGATTTGACAAGATTTTAAAACCTTTAAAAACATTTGGAAAAAATTGAGAGCGTTTAAGAACCTTTGAAAACATTTAAAAAATAAAATTGAAAACATTTAGAAACAATTAGAAACATCTAAAAGTATTTAGAAACCTTTCTAAACGTTTGAAAACATTTAAAAACGTTTGGCAGTAATTGGAATGTTTTGGAAACCTTTGGAAACATTCGAAAACATTAAACAAGATTTGACAAGATTTGAAAACATTTAGAAATATTTGTGCAAAAAATTTAAAACGTTTAGGAAACTTTGAATGCATTAAAAAAACAATTGAAAATATTTGGAAACATCCAGAAACGTTTGGAAGCATTTGGAACCGATTTGAAACATTTGGATACGTTTGAAAAAATTTGTAAACATTTGAAAACATTTTGAAACATTTAAAAATATTTGGAAGCATTTGGAACCATTTGGAAACGTTTGGATACATCTGAAAACAGTGGTAAACACTTGAAAACATTTTGAAACATTTGGATAAAATTAAAAACGTTTAGGAACCTTTGAAAACATTTTGAAAAAACATTTAAAATTATTTGGAAATATCTATAAACGATTGGAAGCATTTGGAACGATTTTGAAACATTTGGACACATTCGAAAAAATTTGTAAACATTTGAAAACATTTTGAAACATTTGAAAATATTTAGAAACATCTGAAAGTACTTAGAAACATTTCTAAACGATTGAAAACATTTGGCAGCAATTGGAAAGATTCGGAAACATTTGGAAGCTTTCGGAAACATTTAACTTAATTTGATGAGATTTGAAAACATTTAGAAACATTCGGATAAAATTAAAAACGTTTAGGAACCTTTGAAAACATTTTGAAAAAACCTTTAAAAATATTTGGCAATATCTAAAAACGTTTGGAAGCATTTGGAATTGAATCATTTGAAAATATTTGGAAGCATTTAGAACCATTTGAAAACGTTCGGATACATTCGAAAACATTTGAAAATATTTAGAAACATCTAAAAGTATTTAGAAACATTTCTAAACGTTTGAAAACATTTGGCGGCAATTGGAAAGATTTGGAAACATTTGGAAACATTCGGAAACATTTAAAAAGATTCGACAAGATTTTAAAACATTTGGAAAAAATTGAGAGCGTTTAAGAATCTTTGAAAACATTTAAAAAATAAAATTGAAAACATTTTGAAACAATTACAAACGTCTAAAAGTATTCAGAAAGCTTTCTAAACATTTGAAAACATTTAAAAACGTTAGGCAGCAATTGGAATGTTTTGGAAACGTTTGGAAACATTCGAAAACATTAAACACGATTTGACAAGATTTGAAAACATTTAGAAATATTTGAAAAAATTTAAAACGTTTAGGAACTTTTGAATACATTAAAAAAAACAATTGAAAATATTTGGAAACGTTTGGAAGCACTTGGGACCATTTTGAAACATTCGAATACATTTGAAAAAGTTTGTAAACATTTGAAAATATTTTAAAAGCATTTGCAACTATTTGGAAATGTTTGGATACATTTCAAAAAATTTGTAAATACTTGAAAACATTTTGAAACATTTGAAAATATTTGAAAGCATTTGGAAATGTTTTTTTTTGTCAAATATTAAATATACTGCTTAGATGTTGCGAGCACTTTAAAAAAATCTTATAAATATATAAGATGTGTTTAACCTCAGCGGTTGCTAATTAGTTAAAATTTTGAAAAAAATCAATTTCAAACCGACTTTTTTGACCTCAGAACAACTAAAAATAAAAAAAAATATTTAGCAATACTTTTTATAGTTTTTATAAAACTGAGCTTCTCATTAAATAATTTTGTAAGCGAATATTTTTTTTATATCGAACAAAATACGAAAATTTTGAAAAAAATGAATTTTAAACCGTTTTTTTTGACGTCAGAACAACTAAAAATAAAAAAATATATACTTATCAATATTTTTTATAATTTTTAAAAAATTGAGCTTCTCATTAAATAATTTTGCAAACGAATAATTTTTTTATATTTAACAAAATACGAAAATTTTGAGAAAAATCAATTTCAAACCGATTTTTTTTTGACGTCAGAACAATTAAAAATAAAAAAAAAATTTGATCAATATTTTTTATAGTTTTTATAAAACTGAGCTTCTCATTAAATAAATTTGCAAACAAATATTTTAACAAAATACGAAAATTTTGAGAAAAATCAATTTCAAACCGATTTTTTTTGACGTCAGAA
Source organism: Tachinus sp. AB-2021 (assembly GCA_030264575.1). NCBI lineage: Eukaryota > Metazoa > Arthropoda > Insecta > Coleoptera > Staphylinidae > Tachinus > Tachinus sp. AB-2021. The sequence continues at coordinate 8,872 of JARJEC010034911.1, read as the reverse complement.
CAAATAAAAATTTAAAAAAATGTTTATCAATATTTTTTATAGTTTTTATAAAACTGAGCCTCTCATTAAATAATTTTGTAAGCGAATATTTTTTTATATCGAACAAANGTATTTTTTATAGTTTTTATAAAACTGAGCTTCTCATTAAATAATTTTGCAAACGAATATTTTTTTTATATCAAACAAAATACGAAAATTTTGATAAAAATCAAATTTGAACCGTCTTTTTTGCCGTCAGAATAGCAAAAAATAAAAAAAATATATTTATCAATATTTTTTATAGTTTTTATAAAACTGAGCTTCTCATTAAATAATTTTGCAAACAAATATTTTAACAAAATACAAAAATTTTGAGAAAAATCAATTTCAAACCGATTTTTTTGACGTCAGAATAGGGAAAAATAAAAAATAAATGTTCATCAATATTTCTGATAGTTTTTACAAAACCGGGCTTCTCATTAAACGCGGTATAAAATAAATACAATTTATATGCCATTCAAATTTTCCCTAAATAAAAATCTATGTAGCGGAATAAACGAAGGGACCGGATGTAGAGCAAACGGTACGGAGTTTATACAACGTTTCCGAACGAGGAAAAAAGGGTTGAGGCTTAGCTAGTGGATCGGAAAGTAGGCAAACTGAGTGTCGCACCGAAACTTCCAAATGACTTCACTACACCCCAAGGAGAAACGCTCCTTGTTTGTTCCTGAATTTGTTAAGCAAATCTCTTTAGACACGTTAATATCTTGTAATGTAAATTTATTTTCGAATTTGTTCCGTTATTTATCGCCGCTTTCCACTGTTACTCTCCTTGTTTTGTGGGCTTGCTAAGAGCTGGAAGTAAATTCGAAATAAAAAGTATTTGCGTGAGAAATCGGGGCAAATGTCAATGCTATCGGTGGGCAAAAGCATGTGCGGATGTTTTCAGTCGATAACCTTCCCCGCGGCACGGTTATTGCTGTTTTTGGTCGTTGCGAACGGGGGGCTTTTGCTTAACGCGACGTAAATGCACACAAATGAACAGCAATGGGTGTCTATAATGGATATATCTTACTATCGCAACCTCTCTATGCTTATTCGCCGCTAAAGGGGTTGTTACAATAAAAGCACACGGCTTCCTTTAAATAACGCTTGAAAATTTTCCGACCGTATCTTTTTAGTGGATTTGCCGAACGTGTTCGCAGCAAGATTATCTATACTTTGAATGTTGCTCGGATTAATCGCGACAATTTTATTCATCGAAAAATGAAACAATTTAAGTTTTTACCACTAAAATATTTGTTGAAAAGCATCCTCATGATTAAAACTGATTAAATTGCAGCAACTCGTTGCAAATTAGCAGTTTGTGAATTTTTAATTTATCCCATACAAATGATCGAGCTGTTGCTTGCAATCAAACCATGTTGAAAAATTTAGTTTTTGAAAAAATTTGAAAATTATTGATTAATTTTTAGTCTTTCTTACGTCGGAATAAATAAAAATAAGAGGGTTTTATTTTTCAATATTTTTTTATGGTTTATTGGTTGTTGCGAATTTAAAAAAAAATGCATACATTGAACAAAACAAATAAAATTTTTGGAAAAATTAAAAAAAAAATTTTTTTTTTTAATATATAACACTTTTTTATGTTTGATTTTTTTGAAGAAATAATTTTACAAACGAATATTTCTTGTGTATTAAACAAAATACTAAAATTTTAAAAAAGAGCTACTCCAAACCATTTTTTTCAATTACAAAGCAAATAAAATTTTCGGAAAAATTGAAAAAACAATTTTTTAATTTGGTGACTTTTAAAATTTATTTAATAACAACATTTTTTTATGTTTGATTTTTATAAAGAAATAGTTTTACAAACGAATATTTCTTTTATATTAAACAAAATACTAAAATTTTGAGAAAAATCAATTCCAAACCATTTTTTTTAATTCAGAATTAAAAAAAAAATAAATAAAAGAATTTTATTTTTCAATACTTTAATTTATTTTAATTAAAACAAATTTATTTTTCAGTATTTTTTGCAGTTTATTGATTGTTCAGAATTATAAAAAAATTAAAAAACATTTTTTTTTATATTAAACAATGTAAATAAAATTTTCGGAAAAATTGGAAAAAGAATTTAATTTGGCGCCTTTCAAAATTTATTTAATAACACTTTTTTTTTGTTTGATTTTTATAAAGAAATTGTTTTACAAACGATTATTTATTTTATATTAAACAAAATACTAAAATTTTGAGAAAAATCAATTTCAAACCATTTTTTTTTTAAATCAGAATAAAAAAATAAATATAAGAATTTTATTTTTCAATATTTTATTTTATTTTAATTAAAACAAATTTTATATTGAACAAAGCAAATACAGTTTTCGGAAAATTTGGAAAAAAAAATTAATTTGGCGCCTTTTAAAATTTATTTAATAACAACAGTTTTTCTTTGTTTATGATTTTTATAAAGAAATAGTTTTAAACGAAACGAATATTTCTTTTATAATAAACAAAATACTAAAATTTTGAGAAAAATCAATTCCAAGCCATTTTTTTATTCAAAATTAAAAAAAATAAATAAAAGAATTTTATTTTTCAATATTTTAATTCATTTTAATTAAAACAAATTTATTTTTCAGTATTTTTTGCAGTTTATTGGTTGTTCAGAATTATAAAAAAAAATAAAAAACATTTTTTTTATATTAAACAATGTAAATAAAATTTTTGGAAAAATTGGAAAAAATAAATTTTAATTTTGCGCCTTTTAATATTTATTTAATAACAACACTATTTTATGTTTTATTTCTATAAAGAAATAGTTTTATAAACGAATATTTCTTTTATATTAAACAAAATACTCAAATTTTGAGAAAAATTCAATTTCAAACCATTTTTTTAATTCAGAATAAAATAATAAATAAAAGAATTTTATTTTTCAATATTTTAATTTATTTTAAATAAAACAAATTCATTTTTCAGTATTTTTTGCAGTTTATTGGTTGGAACAAATTATAGAAAAAACAAAAACACATTTTTTTTATTGAACAATGTAAATAAAAATTTCGGAAAAATTAGTAAACAAAAAAAAAAATAAATATTGCGTGCCTTAAAATTTATTTAATAAACCTTTTTAAACGTTTGATTTTTATAAAGTAATAATTTTACGGACGGATGTTTTTTTATGACAAACAAAATAATAAGATTTTGAAAAAAATCAATTTCAAACAATGTTTTTACGTCAGAATAAATAAAAAGAATAGCATTTTATATATCAATATTTTTTATGGTTTATTGGTTGTTTCAAGTTACAAAGAAAAAGAAATCATTTTTTTTATATAGAACAATGTCAATAAAATTTTCGGAAAAAATTAGAAAACCAAAAAAATATTTTATTAAATTATGCTTGTTTTAAAATTTATTTAAGAGCAACACCTTTTTTTTCGTTTGATTTATGTAAAAAAATAATTTTATCAACGAATATTTATTTTATATTAAACAAAATACAAAAATTTTGAAAAAAATCTTTTTTTTGACGTCGTAATAAATTAAAAGTAAAAGAAATTTATTTTGCAGTATTTTTTATGGTTTTGAATAATAGAAAATAAAAGAAAACAGATTTTTTTATATTGAACCATGTAAATAAAATTTTCGGAAAATTTAGAAAATTAAAAAAAAATATTTTTCTAAATTTTGGTATTTTAAAATTTATCTACTAACACTACCTTTTCTACGTTTTGATTTTTAGTAAAAAAAATGATTTACAAAGAAATATTTTTTTATATCAAACAAAATACCAACATTTTGAGAAAAATCAATTTCAAACAATTTTTTTTAACGTCAGAATAAATAAAAATAAAAGAATTTTATTTTTCAATATTTTTTATAGTTTATTGGTATTTTCGAATTATTAAAAAATAAACGAAAACATATTTTTGTATATTAAACGATGTAAATAAAATGTTCAGAAAAATTAGAAAACAAAATTTTTTTTTTAAATTTTTGTTCGTTTTAAAATGTATTTAATAACATCACCTTTTTTTTAGTTTAATTTTTATAAAAAAATAATTTTGCGAATGAATATATTTTTTTATATCAAACTAAATACAAAAATTTTGAAAAAAATCAATTTCAAACCATTTTTTTTTACGTTGGAATAAATAAAAATAAAAGGATTTTATTTATCAATATTTTTTATAGTTGATTGCTTGCTTTGAATCATAAAAAAAACAAAAAAAACACTTTTTCTTTATATAATTTTGCGAACAAATATTTTATAGTAAACAAAATACTAAAATTTTGAGAAAAATCAATTTCAAACCTTTTTTTATGACGTCAGAATAAATAAAACTAAAAAAAAAATATTTATCAATATTTTGTATGGTTTATTGGTTGTTTGAAATAATGATTAAAAAAAACGAAACACAATTTTTTATATTAAACAATGTAAATAAAATTTTCAGAAAAAATTAGAAAACAAAAAAATATTTTTCTAAATTTTGCGTATTTTAAAATTTATTCAAAAACAACACCTTTTTCTAAGTTTGAGTTTTATAAATAAATAATTTCGCAAACAAATATTTTTTTTATATTAAACAAAATATTAAAATTTTGAAAAAAATCATTTTCAAACGATTTTTTTGAACGTCAGAATAAATAAAAATAAAAAGATTTTATTTTTCAATATTTTTTATGGTTTATTGGTTGTTTATAATAAAAAAAACAAAAACACATTTTTTTATATTGAACAATGCAAATAAAATTGTTGGAAAAATTAGAAAACAAAAAAATATTTTTATAAATTTTGCGTATTTTAAAATTTATTTAATAGCAACACCTTTTTTTACGTTTGATTTTTATATAAAAAATAATTTTACAAACAAATATTTTTTTTATGTTAAACAAAATATTGAAATTTTGAAAAAACAAATTTCCAACCATTTTTTTTGACGTCAGAATTAAAATAAAAATAAAAGAATTTCATTTATCAATATTTTTTATGGTTTATTGGTTGATTCGAATTATAAAAAAACAAAAACACATTTTTTATATTAAACAATGTAAATATAATTTTCGAAAAAAATAGTAAACAAAAAAAAATTTTTATAAATTTTTCGCGTTTTATTTTATTTTATATTAAACAAAATACTAAAATTAAAAAAAAAAGCAATTTCCAACCTTTTTTCTTTTTTAACGTCAGAATAAATAAAAATAAAATAATTTTATTTTTGAATATTCTATTTTATTTTATTTTTATATATAGTATTTTTTATAGTTTATTGGTTGTTTTGAATAATAAGAAGAAACAAAAACACACAAAAAAATTAGAAAACCAAAAAGAATATTTTTTTGAAATCAGGCGTGTTTCAGAACTTTTTTAATAACACTTTATTTTTATGTTTGATTTTTGTAAAAAAAGAATTTTTCAAACGAATATATTTTTATATCGAACAAAATACTAAAGTTTTGAGAAAAATCAATTTCAAACCATTTTATTTTTCACGCCAGAATAAATAAATATAAAGGGATTTTATTTTTTAATATTTTTTATAATTTATTGGTTGTTTCAAATTATAAAAAAAAGAAAACAAATTTTGTTTTTATTGAACAATTTAATAAAATTTTTGGAAAATTTTTTTACGTTTGATTTTTATAAAAAAAATATTTTGCAAACGAATATGTTTTTATGTAAAGCAAAATAGTAAAATTTTAGAGAAATTAATTTCAAACCTATTTTTTGACGTCAGAATAAAAATAAAAAGAAAAGAATTTTATTTTTCAATATTTTATTTTATTTAAATAAAACAAATTTATTTTTCAGTATTTTTTTATAGTTTATTGGTTGTTTCGAATTATAAAAAAAAAACTAAATACATTTTTTTTATATTGAACAATGTAAATAAAATGTTCGGAAAAATTAGAAACCAAAAAAATATTTGTCTAAATTTTGAGTGTTTTAAAATTTATTTAATAACTACAATTTTTTTTACGTTTGATTTTTATAAAAAAATAATTTTCCAAAAAATATTTACTTTATATTAAACAAAATACTAATGTTTTGAAAAAAATCAATTTCAAACCATTTTCTTTACGTTAAAATAAATTTAAAAAAAACAATTTTATTTTTTAATATTTTTTATAGTTTATTGGTTGTTTCGAATTGTAAAATAAATTTAAAAATACAATTTATTATACAAATAAAATTTTCGAAAAAATTAGAAAACAAACAAATATTTTTCTAAATTTAGCGTGTTTTAAAATTAATTTAATAACAACAACTATTTTCACGTTTGATTTTTATAAACAAATAATTTTGCGAACGAATATTTTTTATATTAAACAAAATACCAAAATTTTGAAAAAAAACAATCATCAATTTCAAACCATTATTTTTTACGTCAAAATAAATAAAAATTAAAAAAAAAATTTCAATATTTTTTATTGTTTATCGGTTGTTTCGAATTATTAAAAAATAAACGAAAACATATTTTTGTATATTAAACAATGTAAACGAAATTTTCAGAAAAATTAGAAAACAAAGATAATATTTTTCTAAATTTTGCATGTTTTAATATTTATTTAATAACAAAACCTTTTTTAATTTTGATTTTTATAAAAAATAATTTTATAAACAAAATAATAAAATTTTGAGAAAAATCAATTTCAACCATTTTTCTTTTGACGTCAGAATAAATATAAATAAAAGAATTTTATTTTTCAATATTTTATTTCATTTTAATTAAAACAAATTTTATTTTCAGTATTTTTTTTATAGTTTATTGGTCGTTGCAAATTAAAAAAAAAAAAAACCTTTTTTTTATATTAAACAATGTAAATAAAATTGGAAAACAAAAAAAATATTGTTTTAAATTTTGCGCGTTTTAAAATTTATTTAATAACAACACTTTCTGTCTGATTTCAATAAAAAAATAATTTTAAGAACGAATATTTTTTTCATATTAAACAAAATACAAAAATTTTTTATAAAAAAGAATTAAAGAAGAGAAATTTAATCGCAAAAAAGTTTTAATATTCTAATTCTTTGGCTTTTAAATAGCTAAACGGGTGGGTTACTTAGATAGGTAATATAAACCAGTAGTTTATATTATGGAGACAATCCCACCCGCCCAGTTCTTTATTAATCAATATATTTAATATTAAATCCTCCTGAGATAAAATCTTAATTGTAAAAGAGAAGTTAAATGTTGATCAAACGAAGTTGGTTGATGGCCTTCTGTAAATGTCTTATTCTACAAAAAAAGTATTGGCTAATATTTGCTTATTTAATAAATGTATTTCTATTGCTTGGTTATTGATGAAAATTCTTGTAACAAATAATCTCCAGACACTAATCAAATTTGGAAGATACTCTCTTCCTAACACATTTGGCGCACAAGGCAAACAAAAGAGAGTTGGCCGGATCAATCACCAAAAATAAAAGCTGGAATTCATTAAAGAATCCATAAAAAATACAAAATTACCAGAACCGGTAATAAATGCTTGCCGCCAATAGCATCTTTTTGCTTTTTTTGCTGCTTTTCTTCTTTAATTCCCAGCTACCCAACCAACTATTTATTAAGCGACAAATTGAACTTTAAATCCACCTGAGATATTAATAAGAATTGAATCGCAGAAGATTTGTTTAATGTAAAATTGTTTGGCTAATAAATAGCCGGATGGGTGGGCTGGTTAGGTAGATAAGTAATATGAATAACTAGTTTAAACTAGAGTGGCCCACCCGCCCGCCCAGTTTTTTATTGATCAATAAATTTAATATTAAATGTTGAAACGTTTCTAAAAATTTTTTTGAATAATACATAGTTGGGCGGGTGGGTGGATTACTTAGATAAAAACTACTTTAAACTATAGTAACCCGCCCACTTATCCAGGTTTATTTATCAAGAAATTGAATATTAAATCCACACTGGATGTTTCCAAAAATTTTATCAAAAAAGAGAGGTTTAAAGTCCATTCTTTGGCTAATAAATAACCAGATGTGTGGGTGGATTATTTAGACAAGTAATATGGACCACTAGTTCAAACTATAACAAGCCACCCACTTACCCAGCTGTTTATTAATCAAGAAATTAGACATTAAATCCACCAAAGATATTTCTAAAAATTTAATAGAAAAAGAGAGGTTTAAAGTCTATTTTTTTATTATACATAGTTGGGCGGGTGGGTGGGTTACTGAAATAAGTAAAATGGACCACTAATTTAATCTATAGTGACCCACCCACTTGCCCACCTCTTTGTTAATCAAGAAAATTTGAAAAAAATCCATAAATCCATCCGAGATGTTTCTAAAAATTTAATCGCAAAAGGGTTTTCTGGGTAATAAATAGCTTATCGGAGGGGCGGGTTATTTAAATAGGTAATATGGACCAGTAGTTTATATTATGGCAACCCACCCACCCGCCCAGTTCATTATTAATCAATAATTTAATATTAAATCATCCTGAGATGTTTCTAGAAACTTAATTCTAAAAGGGAAGTTTATTAACTAAACAAATATTACCCAGCACTTTTTGCCGAATAAGGCCTTCAATCAACTTCATTTGATCAACACCATCCATATATTTGATATAATCCGAGATAATTTTTAGCAAACAGAAACAAATTTTTTGCTTTTTTGCTAAAGTTTGTGCTCATCGAAACAATTTTATTGTCTTTCGATTGCAAATTTGAAACCAATTTTATTGAAAATATGCAAATAGTTTTCATTGTGGAATAAGTTTGTTTTTTTCAAATAGTTGCATTAGCACAAATGCATCGCACGAACAGTTTGACCCTGGTTGAGTAATTCTCCATATATGTTTTATTCATTACTTGGAGGTACTTTGCCTTGTCTCAGTTACTTCAAAACAGCATTTTCAACAAAATTTCTGTTTGC
>JARJEC010034910.1:0-35545 GCA_030264575.1 Tachinus sp. AB-2021 | reverse complement strand
ATTATCTCCGTCTTTTTCACTCCTAGAAATTGATTTTTTCTCTTCTATTGCGTATGCTTAAATACTTTCTAAAATGTTATTAAAAGAAAAAAATTATAAATTATTTACAACATAATAATTTTATAATAATGTCAAAGTTGTTACGGGTATTTCTTGTACGCAATATGAAGCACCTAAGTGAACTCTAAAAAATCACATACAGGGTATTATTAAAATCCGAGAACAGTCGGATAAACTTAAAAGGAAAACAGCGCAATGTACAGTGCATTTACTATTATCGTTCATCGTGTTTCCTCAGGACCCTCAGAAGTTCGCGACAGCAATCCTAACCCGCTTGTCTTCGTCGCACTTACGCGCTCCCGTCCTTAAATTCTACACTCTGAACAATTCTCAGCCAAAATAGGTCATCCGATAATGTCTATGTGATAAATAATAGGGTATTATTTAAAAACAAATATTAACCTTGATCTCGCCTAAACCCCTTCACTCAAGGTCAAAAAGATATGATCGATAAATTGAACATTTAAAACCCTACAATTTTTACGTAAAACAAAATCGTATTCACTCAATCTTCCAGAAAATATTAAAACCAAAATAACTACTGAACAACAACTCTTTAAACAAACAGGGTAGTTCCCATATGATAACTTTAATCTTTAAGCAAATAGTATTTTACTCTAAAAGTAAAAACCATGCAATCTTTTTGATCTTCATTAGGTCTCGTCTCACGTGAAGTTTATCAATTTACATCTGCTTAGGTTTAAGGCATACTTCTTAAAAAACTTATTCTTGAAAAATCATTAACATCTTTCTTTGTTTCAGATTTAAATATACTACAACGTCCATTTAATATTATACTTTCTTCTAAAATTTTTATTATTAATTTTAAAAAATAGGTATTTGATCTACAAATAAGAAAGAAAACTACAGATTTGATTGAAAACTCTAAATATGGCGCAGTTTCCGAAACAACTAAAAGTAATAGAGGTCGCGTTAAAACTCGTATAAATTATATTTGTCTAGTTTCAGAAATGACAAGAAAAAACAGAAAAACTTTTAAACTTTTTAATAATCTTTATTACATGTATGTTAATATTTGCATTACAATTTAATAATAATTAATTGAAACAATTTACGTCTGCAATATTTGTATTTCATTATTGATACCTTGTTCAAGTGGTTTGTTCACTATTAGCATCTGTCAAGTTATTAACCAATTTATTTTATTATTTTACATTAATTTTACTACAACCGTTGAATGTTTATAACATATTTCAGCAACAATCAAATAAATCACTTATTATTGTTTCATTTAACTGTAGTATTACCGTAAACATACAAATATTAAGTCTGAGTTTTTTTTAAATGTATTTAATTGTTTCATTTAAAAAGTTTTCACATTGTTGTCTTATTTTTCAAATTAATTTAAAACATTTGATTCTAAAAATGTTATTCTGTATAAAAAGGCAAATACAAATTTCATAGAAATTAATATCAAACATATAATTAGTATTATTAATTTATGTACAAATTAACAACATTAGTATTATTGGCGTAACCAAATTATTGTTGATATTATACATTAATAAGAGTGTACATTTCAAATGTCAAACGCATTACAGTTTAAATGATATTAATTCAATTAATATTGCATATTTAGATACACGTGAAACAGCTTTTGATAATTTCGAATATCAATTATGTAATTTAATTAAATCGAAGAGGAATATTAGCCGCGTCAATAACTTTTACATTATTTGCGTATATTAATTAATATTAGAAGAAGGAAAAAATTAAAAGATATAAAATAGAACATAAACACAAGCATTGAGTAAAGTTCAATTGCCATCAAGTTTTTATAAGTTTGATAAATACGTCCATTATATTTGTTAATTGACTTTATTTCAACAAATAGTCTAGACACATCTTTTCAATTCAAAATTATAAAACAAAATTATGATGAAAGACTAATTAAGATATCGCAATGAGAACTGTCGTAACTTCCAAAAACACATTTAGCATTGTAAAGATTGTGAATAGCTGCAGTGATTTTAAAATTGTGTCTGATAATTTATAATTACTAAAATAATTCGTTCGTTCGTTCGTTTTAAGCGCAAAAAAGATTTTGATAATGGAAAGCGTTAAAACGCATAATAGTCATAATAATCAATTAAAACCTAAAAGTATCCACTTCTGGCCTGATAAAGACTGAGGTTAGTACAAAACTGCAGTCACGGTGTGACTGAATAAAAACGTAGTAGTTTAATTTCCAACCTTCTAAAATCTTTCATATCAAAAGTTCGATATTATAATGACAAACAAAATATATTATTAAGTAATTAATTTTATTATACAATTATTTTTGATAAGCACCACTTTATAAAATTAGGAATAATTTGACAGTATATATTTTTTAAACATTTATACTTTTTGGTAATTTTATGATTTACTTTTTTCAAATATTACACATATAGCAATAGTCTAACAGATTTTTGCCGCTTTTATATCTGAACAAAGAAATTCTCAAATATCAATTAATTTGTGTAATTTCGTGAGAATATAATTGACTGATCAAATTATATTCTCATACATGTCTCATGTAGTTAAGAATACTCATGTAGCAAGTCGATTGATGCATGTGAAAGGTAGCCATAAAGTATTTAATGTGCTATTAAACCAGAAAAGTAGTAAACAAAAGAAAACACGTAATATTAATGTTATGTTATTGGCAATGGGCGGTCTTGACCCCATTTCAATGCAAAATATGTGCCCCTTAACGGAAACTCGAGAATGATTATGACTTTTCTGTCCTAATTTTTTATTTTAATATTTTATCTTTACTAGCTACTAATGTACTCGTAGTATGCAGTATTATTAAGGTTATTATGAAACTTCTACAAAAAACTGCATGATATTCTAATTATTTGATATACTAAAGGTTGTTGCGATAAAAACCACTCACTAAATTATTACAATAAATTTTGTTTATATATGGAATCGCAAGAAAGCAGCTCGAGAATGTAAAAAACGCAAGTATCCCAATAGACACTAATTACACTGTTTAGTGCAACATTTCGTAGACATCGAAAAAAAGGAAACCCCGCTAAAAAACATTTGTTCTGCTGAAGTGAATCTACAAGATGAAAAAAAATGTAGTGGATTCTGTCCTTCACAACCCTTCAATTAATGTTCGGCTTATAGTTAGTAACCATAATTTAACACCAAGTTTTGTATATCGTGTATTGAATAAAAAAAAAAGATATATTTCTTTCATCGCCAGAATATGCAAGCGTTACATGTTGAAGATGCCCCACTACAAATACAATTTTGTTGTTGTTTGCTTCAGCAACACACACAAAATGTGAGATTCGTTTCACTCATTATGTGATCTCATAGTGCAGTCTCTTGTAAAACTGCTACTTCTACTATTGCGCATAAATGATAATCATAACATGCATTGCAAAATTCTCATGCAAATAGACCAAAACAATTTCAGCAACATCTCAATTTCAACGTTTGGAGTGGCATTTTCAACTATAATTTACTGCTCTACATGTTTAAATGTAGAATTGTATTTCTTGGAAAATGAAAATTTTGATAAAGTAAAAAATAATTTGTTCAAAATGTGTTGTATCATCACGATGGTGCACCACCACATAGAGGAAATTGGTTAAATAAATATTTCCCGAACAATGAATAGGCCGAGGAGGATCCAATAGTAAGGGTTTCTGAGATCTGAATTCTTTAAGTTTTTATTTATACGGACACATGAAACAGCTAGTATACCATGTAGATAGATATTGCTATTCATCAGCAGTTAATTGGAAGATTTCAACAACTTGACAAAGTCTTCGTTCGGAAAACAACAATTTTTATAGTCCTAAGATTTATTATTTTAAATTTATTACAATTTTTATTATTTTCTATTAACTGTTTATAAAGGAAATTATGTTTATGCTTTCAACAGACTGCAACAATAAAAAACTTTAATTATAAAACAATAATTATTGAAGTAGCTACCATCATTTTATTTACGAGTCTACTTTAAGGCCCCTATAACGATCAAAATAACTTGCAATATTTCATAATATTGACAGTATTATTGACAGCGTGAGGTTTAGTACTGATGCAATGATAAAAATGGTAAAGTATTTCCAGATATTCTGCAATCCAACTATTAGTAATTTAATGTCGTGCCTACGCTAACAAAGTGATGGAAATACTAAGACACTTCTGTGCAGTCAGTGTTATCATACTGACGAAAATACTGGAGATTTAGTAAAACCGTGTAAGGTGGGTAATGGATAAAATAATGTAATACCGTGTAAAGGCTGTTTTTAGATTAAAATATAGAAATTTAATTATAAAATGCTTGTGACTTTTAAACAAAAACGAATAGTTTCATATAAAAAAAAAAGTTTAGAATTAACCCACCTATCATCCGTCAAAGTTTAGGCATAGAGGTTACACGCCGTATAATAAAAATATAACATCTTATGCTGTAGGTGCTGTTCGTAATATAATAGACAAAAAAGTGGCTACTTAAAATTGGAAAAAGATAAGAACCACAAATGATACTTTTGCATTGGAAAACTTTGTATCTAAAAACATTTCCCCTGTTCAAAATAAAGTACTAAATTCAGTTATAAAGTGTTATTAATGCTAATGTCAAATATGAACGTCACTTTGTGAGCTAATGTGAGATTTTTACTTCACACTAGTAAGATGGCCTTCGAAATGGAATACGTTGATAAGATTTATGCAACTATTTGATACTCTTGCAATTTTTTTAAGCGACAAACTAAAAATGAAATAAGTATTTGTTATCAATTTATGGTAAAGTATTTGTAAGTTATTTGACAAATATCTTTAAAAACTAAATATACTAATTGACCGACTTCAAGAAACAAATAAAACTCTCGTCAATGCAAAAACAAAGATATTTAGTAGAATTACATTTATTAAATTATGTCACAAACGTATTCACAAAAAGTTTTTTTTTTAATTTCATTGATTAGAAAAATGTAAAGTGACTGCTATATTTATTATTATCGAGAAATAAAGAAAGATTTTTTTATTGATTGATTTAAATTGATTTTTCAACTTGTATGATTCAGTCAATGTTAGTGGATTTATCTAATCAAAATATTAGACAAATATGCAGTATTGAGAATAAACTTGTTTTTAATATAAAAGGAGCTATAACAATTTTTAAAAAAAAAATAGAAATCAAATATCTAAATTTAATCAAACGTGCAAGAAAACTATTTTTACAGTTTCCATCTTCATATTTAGCTGAATGTAGATGAAGACTGGAGACTAAAGCTAACTAAATTGAAACATAACATAAGATCTTTTTGTAACGAGCATCAAGAACAAATATTTTACTAAAAGTAAATATTAAATAATTACTGATAACTAAGATAATAATAAAAATAGGAAAAAAACATTATAAAGTTTGAAAATTTGCTTACTAAGTTACCTTACCAATTTCCTAGTGATTTTTTTTTTCTAATCAATTACGCTTTTTAGTAAACAACTCTATTTTTAGATACTAACATTTTTATAATTAAATAAGAATTTTAGTAACGTGAACCATGGCACAAAAAGGTTAAGAAACACTTTTATAGATTATGATGTTAACTTATAATATAAACGGGACAGCTTTTAAATAAACCAAAACAAAAACTATAATTAATGTAGTACTAAAAGACGTGCGTTTTAACGCAGATTCACGTGGTTCTATTGTGCTAGGCAAGATTTAGCTTATTTTGTGCCTAAAAGCCAAAAGAACAGTAAAAATCACAATTTTTATTAAACTTTTTTTATTTGACATGATTGTATGGGTTGAAAATGTTATTCTCGGAAAAGAAATTTTATACTAAAAGATTCGTATTTTAAAGTAGAATCACGTGGTTCTATTGTGAGGTAAAACTTAGCTTATTTTGTGCCTAAAAGCCAAAAAAACGGTAAAAATCACAATTTTTATGAAATTTTCTTATTTGACATGATTGTATGGATTGAAAATGTTATTCTGGTAAAAGAAATTTTATACTAAAAGACGCCTATTTTAAAGTACATTAACGTGGTTCTGTTGTGCTAGGTAAGACTTAGCTTATTTTGTGCCTAAAAGCCAAAAAAACAGTAAAAATCACAATTTTTATGAATTTTTCTTATTTGACATGATTGTATGGGTTGAAAATGTTATTCTATTAAAAGAAATATTATATTAAAAAGCGCGTACTTTAAAGTAGATTCACGTGGTTAGATAATATTCCGAATAATTATCAATTATAGTTGATTATCAATTATTATAATATTATATAATAATAATAATAATAATAATAATAATAATAATAAACAACTTTATTTGCATATAATATTATATGATATGATTTTCCATAACGAGTTTATTTTTTTACAGGGTGGGGTTGTTAGCCCCACGGCAAACCCCCATTTCGGAGGGCCATTTCTCCCGCTCTCGTCAGCCCTGACCTCACTTTCCACCTGGGTTGGTTACCAGATCTCCGGTGAGGTTACTCAGGTTCCCGGGGTTCGCCACCTTTATTTTCATATAAAGGCTACTAGGAGGCTACTTAGGCCAAGACCCATCCAGGGTTGTAGCGTCATCGATGATGATGATTATATGATATAAATAAATATCAACAAATATATTTTAAATTAGAATATTGTAATTGTTAATTAATTACTACGCCATTACTCCATATAGTAATAAATAACTCCAAAAAATCACCTCGGGTGAGGCTCGAACCCACATCCCTTAAATTACATGTCTAATACGCTGCCAATTGCATCACCGAGGTAGGCGACTGGAACTGATGTGAATTTTTGAAATCATTCATTACATTATTTATATGCTAATTCATATATAAATAATATAATAAATGATTTCAAAAATTGACTTCAATTTGTAATCTAAAGGATGTGAGTTCGAGCTCCACCCGAGGTAAATTTTTGAAATTATTTATTACTACATGGATTAAAGACATGGTAGTTATTTAATAATTACAATATTCTAATTTCAACTTAGGCTCCATTTAATATCTTAATCGCAATTACAAATTGATGCCGACCGTCCAAATTCGAAATTATTTGAGTGACGGCGGGTTTCTAACCTCAACGTTGATTGTCATTTTAAATTAATGCGATAGGGTAAATATATTTGTTGATATTTATTTATATGATATGATATTATATACAAATAAAGTTCTTTAGTATTATCATTATTATATAAAATTATAATAATTGATAATCATAACTTGAGATAATCAATTCAGATCTTCAAGAATTGATTATTTTGCACATACAAATTGATCCGGAATATTGTCTTTAGTTTTTTGGTGGCAAAATGCAAATACTTGATTAAAGCCAAACACAAATTATGCAATTAAAAAAAAACATTATGACGTACCTACTTATGGGTATGTATCACACTGATTCATAATAGAACAAAATATTTCAAAAATTATTTAATAACAATAATTAACATTTAATCGGTAAATTCAGAACCATATTTATGTTTGAAGTCTTTTAATAAACTTCTAACATTTCCTTGCCTAATTTTAAATTGAGAATTTCTGTTTCTTTTTCTTTTTTAGTTTTTCCCATGTCTATTTGTTACATTGTCTGTTAATTTATTTTCAAAGATATACTTTAGATATATTTCCAAAATATTGCCTTTTTCAGCCTTAGTAAAGTGCGCACCTTTCTGTTTAGATTCCATTATTTATTTTTATATGTCATGTGAAAAATAATTTGTAGCGTCCAATAAACACAAATAAAATAGTTAAATATCGGGCGAACGTCGTAAAGTATCGATAAAGTGTTGGCGCAACTGAAATAACCAGCCGATCACGAGTATCGCGACGGTCTGTTTAAATCGACCGATCAGAATCGGTCGGTCAGAACCGGCCGTTTTAACCGACTGTTTGTTGTTGCAACCCAACATAAGTCTGCCACTACGTTTTTTTACCATAAAATTGCTAAAAAGAACAAATAATTTCAACTGATTTAAAAAAATATTCTTAATTTATTATTATTAATTTATAATAAACAAGTTTTGTATGTATTCGTAATCAATAATTCATTTTCTTATTTAAAATATTTACTTTACTTGAGAAAAATTACAAAATGCCACTAAATAAACATAATTTAAAAAACATAAAATTTGCGCCATATTGAATCATGCGCTGCCATCTGTTCACGAATAACGCAAGCTTATATAGAAAATGTCAAGTTGCATATTTCAAAGTGACATTCGCGATGATACCTTAACTAACAACTTAATAATAACAAATAAATGCTGTATTTATCTAATCGAAGCAACAGTTTAACAATATACATACCTACAGATTAGAATAGATAGCTAGTATAACGAAACTTGCCTTGAATCGTAGTGTTTCTGTGATCAAACGCGTGGAAATGGCAGAGAAACTGGCATCACAAATTCAGCAAAATGATAGCACGACTTCCACCACAACCACTGTCACTGTTGATTCTACGGATGGACACAATCAGGTAATACTGCACAACATTACGTAATCTAATCAGATAAAGCAAGAATCTGCAGTAATATGCACAGCTTTAAAATGTTTAGAAATAGTCTGCAGCTTTGTAGATCACCCAATTTTCAGTACACACTAGTTAAAAGTATTACAAGTGAAGTGCAACCATTAGAAGGAATAAGAGTATTAGATTTAACCAGAATTGTGGCTGGTCCATATTGCACAATGATTTTAGGGGATTTGGGGGCGGAAATTATTAAAATTGAACGACCAGGTGGAGGAGACGAAGCACGAAAATGGGGCCCGCCATTCATCAACAACACACCAGAATCTTGTTATTTTATTGCAGTGAATCGTAACAAAAAAAGCATATGTGTGGATATTAAAAATGAAAAGGGGCGTGAAATTATTCTAGAACTAGCCAAACAATCGGATGTATTTATTGAAAACTATGTGCCGGGCAAACTGGATGAATTAAAATTAGGTTATAAAGATATCAGCAATATTGCACCGCATTTAATTTACTGCTCGATCACTGGATACGGCAATACAGGGCCCTATAAAAACAAACCTGGTTATGATGTAATTGCTGCGTCAATAGGTGGTTTGTTGCATATAACAGGACCTGAAAATGGGGAGCCAGTTAAAGTCGGGGTTGCCGTTACTGACTTAGCTACTGGCTTATATGCTCACGGAGCTATAATGGCGGCATTAATTAAACGCATGAAAACTGGTAAAGGCGATAAAATCGATTGCAATTTGTTGAGCACGCAAGTGGCAAGTTTAATCAACATCGGTTCAAATTATCTAAACGCAAATAAAGAAGCGCAGCGATGGGGCACCGCCCATGAAAGCATTGTTCCGTATGAAGCATTTCCAACTAAAGATGGCTATTTTACAATCGGTACTGGTTCAGATGTCCAATATAAACAGTTTTGCAATCTTATAAATCGACCCGATTTATCCACAGATGTAAAATATTTAACTAATAAAGATCGCGTTAAACATAGAAAGGAATTAATTGATATTTTAAAAAGCATTTTAATAACTAAAACAAATAACGAATGGAGTGAAATGTTTGATAAAGCACAATTCCCTTGCGGGCCAATAAATTCCTTAGAAAACGTATTCAATGATCCACATATTAAAGAAATTAAATTAGTAAAAGAAATGGATCATCCAATTGCTGGTAAAATTAAATTTGTGGGACCTCCAGTTAAATATAGCAATGGGGGTAATTTAGTCAAATTACCACCACCGCTATTAGGTCAACACACTGATGATATATTAAAAAATCTACTTAATTTTAATGAGGATACCATAGATAAGTTAAAGTTTAAAAAAATTGTCCAATAATTAATGAAAATTGTACTTACAAAGTATTACGTTGATTATTCTCTTTTTTGCTTCAATCGATGAATTCCATTGTTTCATTCATTCCATAATCGAGCTATGTAGAATAAATATTTGAAACTGTCATTTTTATATTCTTTAGGATTTAAAACAGGTTTTGTTTTTTTTTTTGCTTAATCAATTATACTAATATTTGTTAGATTTGCATTTGCTAAAATTGCTAATGGTTAGTAATTAATTTCATAAAATATGTTATGCTGAAGTTGCTAAAATATTCAAATCAATTATGTAAAATTAATATTGATACTTATTGTTGACACATTCTGAAATTGTAGAAATGATTGCTATTTATTTGTTACTAACATTTTGCAACCTTGAGTTAAAGTCTAATTTATTGTATTAAATGGTATTGTTTGGATTTTATTATCCATAGGCTGTTATTTTCCAAATTGCATTTCCTATTATTTGTGATTGCTATTTTTGGATAATATAATTTTATAAATATAAATTTTATTACTGTATTGATTTAATAATTCCTTTTACCTATGACAAACAGTTTTTATTATTTAATTAGCTAACTATATGCACATTACTTATCTTCAGGTAACTATTATTGATTTACATATTTTATCCAATACAACATTAAAAAAATACGTGCATTGTGATAATAATCATTTGCAAAATATGATGAAATGTTCTAGTTTTATAACCAAGCATTTTATTAATAATTTCTTCTTCATTAATCCTTTTGAAATGGTATTCACTGGGCAGTAATTTAGATGTTAATTTTATTGTACCGTATAGATAATACAGTTGCAGACACCTCCAATAAGCACACAACTCCTATAACTGGACAGTTTAGAAAGCACCAGCATACATTTATGTATTTATCTGACTTTCATTTAAGACACCTCCAACAAGCAGACAAAATTAGTTTCACCGTCAGTGTCCGCTTAACGGAGATTTCACTGTAGTTATAAATTTTTGTTAATAAATATATATATTTATTGCATTATATACCATACCAGTAGTCTCTTAACTGAAACATGTGTGTACCTCTAGTATTCGTTCGATAATACGAGTCAAAAAATTACATTTTAATAATATTTGTTTATTTATTCGTAGCTATTTACAAATTTAATTAGTGACAAAAAGAATAAAAAGAGAAGGCTTGCAAAAACCGGCCCGAAAGACAAAAATTCAAAATGATTGTGAAAAATATAGCAATCAATAAATATTTATTTAATAAAAATGATCTTATTAAATTTTAAAATTAAAAATCTTAATTGAAATGCTTTAGTCTATTCTTTGTAGTATATCTGAAATTGTATTTATATTTAGTTTAGAGTGAAGGGGTACAGGACTTTTCAGCGCCGACCATTTTATCGCCGGCTTTTTAATAATTATAACATTTTAATTTTTAGTTAGGCTACATTTAAAAATTTAAATTGTAAATAATTATTTTTTATATTATTCGTATCATATCATTCGCCGCCTTAATTTCCGTGTGCATTATGCTAGCATAGATTAGACTTGCATACAGCTGTATATGTGTAAACATATAACTAATAAATTATTCAAAAATTCACTTTGACTTGGGTATAGAGCATAAAACCGATGCCAATTAAGGTGCCTTAGTAGCTCAATCGGTAGAGTCGGTTGGACATTCAAACGTTGTGGGTTCAATTATGGTGTTATAGTATTAGTATTAGTATAGTATTATACATAGTGCACCGATATATCTATCCTTATTTGTCTAGCTTTTTCCCAAATTTTGGGAAATATTAATTGTAAGCGCAAAAATAAAACAAATGCCGATGATCTGCCAGATGTGCGATGCCCTTTAGATGTCTAATTACGTTACGTTAGGAAAGTAAATTTTTGAAACATTTATTTCAAAATGAAGTATTGGTAATTATTTAATAATTATAATATCTTAATTTTGAAATTAAGATATTATAAGACTCTATTTAAAAATTTAAATTGTAAATAATTAATATTTACAATATTTGTAAATAGTACATGTTCAGTGTATGTTAACTGCGATTTTTATTATTTTAGTCACTAATTAAATAGTAAAAAGCTACGAATAAATCAACAAATATTATGTAAATTTTACTCGTATTATTGTACACTAAAAGTACACACATGCGGTGATGAAACGGTTCATTTTGAGGGTGGAGATGCAAATACAATCCAATACAAACCCTGCTAAGGTCCGGCGACCGATAGTGCGGAATAAAAAAGCACGTGCAAACTACCCAGCCAACTTCTGTTTATTGAAATTTTAATGAAAATATTCTGGTATCACCCAAGAGGCTATATTATACAGCTAAACATGTAAAAACAAATGCCTAAGCAGCAGATCAATCCAGTGGACAGATATTTTTGTACTATTTAACATGTTGACTGCCATGTGTATGAAATAGAATACACGGAGGGTGGGACGAGGAGACCACGTGTAAAATTTTGAATATACATGTGGTATAGACTGATATGGAAATTAAATTAGCCGATTTTTTAAAAATAAGATGTTATTAATTTTTTGTAACAGTACAAAATACCATGACCCTGGGTACGCTTTTACAAAATTGACCGCAGCAGTCAACACATTAAATAATTCTTGCACGTTGACACGCATCTCTGTGCACGTTTATACTGCGTGATGTTGATGTGATTGCAATTTTGTTTGATGGTTGTCGCATATATCGTGCAGTAAGAACGTGCACCGAGGGGCGTCTCAACATGCAAGCCTGATTTAAACGGTACCGTTCACATGAATTTTTTCCAATGCTTATGCGCATGTTTATATACCATGTGTACTGTGTGCTGTGTAATATTACCTGTTAATCCAGACAGACAAGATTACGCGCTTAAAAATTTCAACAACCAATAGCAGCCAGGTGACTGGTTTGCATGTGCTTTGATTAATCCTAGCTTTAGCTGGCTTTATTACAGTGGTTGGCATTTTCGTAATTTTTAAAGCCGTTTTGTTTTGGCTTGATTTGGCCCGAACCGTTTTAATACATACCAAGCATTATATTTTAAAAAAAGACAAAGTACAGAATTTTACTTCAGTTACCAATAAAAATGAATAAAATAATTCAAAGTTAATACAGATAAGATAAAAATTACTGATAAATGTTTAAGTTGTTTGCGAGCAGGTTAAATAAAAATGGCAATTTAGAAATAAATGTATTGTTGTAATTTAATTTTTGAATTTTATTCTACAAGGTCCGGTACAGCCCAATGAGACTTTGTACAAAGCTTGTCCAAAATTGCTGAAGTCTAACACGCACCCATTTGAAATGCAACTTTTCATATTTTGTGAGTGGGTATCTTGAGTTCCAAAAAAGTTATTTTTTATGTAATTTGTCGAACTTTGTTGCACTGCGGTCGGTTGTCCTACTGTGCATCTCTATCGAGGGGGTAACCACAAAGCAAAAGTGTGACCGGCTATTTCATGATTTCATAAAACTTTCATAATTTATATAAAAATAATATTTCATAAACATGAAATTTTTGCTGTACCGAATGTTTCAGGATACCCCCCTTGACCTCTGCCATTTTACTCCTTTAGCAGTTCTATTTTTTCTATGAACTCCATTGTCGACATATTCTCTTCAGCTCTTTTTGGGTATGCTTGTCAAAGAAGGCTATGCTTTGTTTGTTATATGCCTTGTGTTCAAATAACAAATGATGCAAAGTTGAGTTTTTACCCGGGCATCTTTTCTTTGTTCACTCACCTCGCAGTGGTATAATTTTATATAAAAGAAATGCAGTATGTTTGTTGTTGTTACAGTCATATTATTAGTGTTGTTCTCGTGCAACACGTTTGTTGTGCTAGCTCTGTGAATCCCAAGATTAGAGGCGTGTTTGTTTATCTATAGTCTGTACGCTGCTTTCTTCTCAGCTTTCACGACAAGGTAAAGTAGTGGTAATGCGTGTAGTAATTCCAAAGCTACTATAGGCATCATGCTTGTCACTCGTTAATAACAAACATGATATTTTCTTACTGTGAATAATCTAATAGTTGTAGCTTTAACGGTGGAGTTTTCATCTTATATTCTTGGTCCATATGTAAAAATATGCGTTTCGTCGTCATTTCCTACATTGTATTATACTACCAGTGTTTATTAATACGTGTAGACTACTTCGAGAAACTGTATTGTTTAAACTATATTAAAAATACTAGAAATAATCATATAATATATAGGCTACTAATAACCCTTATGCAATAATTGAAAACAATTTTCAACAAAGGGTTTCTGTGACCATGTTTTTA
The DNA here is from genome assembly GCA_030264575.1 of Tachinus sp. AB-2021. Taxonomy (NCBI): domain Eukaryota; kingdom Metazoa; phylum Arthropoda; class Insecta; order Coleoptera; family Staphylinidae; genus Tachinus; species Tachinus sp. AB-2021. The sequence continues at coordinate 21,382 of JARJEC010034910.1, read as the reverse complement.
ATAGTTGTCTTACGAGAGAAGTGTACAGCAGTTTTCTAGAAAACAAAATACCAATTCTATTAGAAGATGCTTCTTTGGCCATTTGAGAAGAAATGTATCTACACAACGGAGCACCACCACATTTTAATCAAGCATATCCAAATCGCTGAATCCGGACAAGTTGCTTGACCACTCCATTCCTTAGGCTAAACCCCACTAGATTATAATTTTTGGTTCTACATAAAAGAGCTTGTTGATGCAAAGAGGGTTAATAGCCATGACGAATTAATTCGGAGAATCTTTAATGATGCTAATAAAATTTGGTTAACCATTAAAAGCTGCAGCAGAATGTGACAAACTTTCTTATTTAATTGTGTTCAAAGATTTATTCAGATTATGGGTACTCATCAAACTGACTACCCATAACCTGACATTTCAGTTTATTTTTGCTATTACTCCTTTAAATTTAATTTTACTTCAACAAGCCATAACTTGCTAACCTTTCTGAATTGGACCTATGCCGATATAACTTTTTTGCTTAAAATAAATATAAAATTTGAAGTGTGACTATCAGTGTGTTCGCAGATAGTTCCTCTATTATATATTACCTATCTACGACATTTAGTGCAATCTGCATCATGTTGCATACAGTTGCCACAAACTTCACGATTACAAGGAAAGTGAGATCGTCAGTTTATACTGATGCCTATGTGGTTTAGTGGCTATATTGTTGGGCCGTCGTTAACGTGAAACTACAGTAGAGGTTTTTTATCTTGTGGACATCCACCAGCAACTTGTTGAGCCAAATTTTTGCATATAATGACATTCTGGGAGTCCGAGTAGTGTTTTGCACTACCATCCTGTTGCAGGTTCCAGTTACAGCCCCGTACTGAAATGATCGGCCTTTCAGGTTATTGGCCTGAAATTCCTTACCTTCAAAAAGATGTTTTCTGACGATGTGCTCATCATTCACTATTTTGTTGGCTCATCTTTGCACGTTATCTTTAGATGCCCCACTTTGTTGGTACATTCCTGAAAGTGGAGCTTGTCCCTTTTCTAGCTCATCGATCTCGTTCAAATTGAATAAATGTTTAACTGATTAAATGCTTTTTATTTTAACTAAATTTTATGTCTTGCCATTTTATTAACGTAGAATAATGACTAAAATATCTAATTTATTACTATATTGGAAGTAATCAAAGAGCAATAAAACTGTGTGCAAAACAACTGGTCGACTGCTATTGGTTGTTGAAACATTAAATAACATAATCTTGTCTCGCTGAACAGACAATATTGCACAGCTCAACAATGTTGAAGCGTGGCAATTGAAAATTTTGCCGTTTTGCCAATTACAGAATATTACAGGGCATGCTAACAAGCACCTGACCATTGAAAGAAAGAAACGGACCGTTTGAACGGTTTGTAGCAGGCTTGCATATTGAGATGCCCCTCGCCGTCCTTACTGCGTAATATTCACGCTAACCATTTCTGTTTGTTGACCGGACTTTATATTCATAATAGAATAGGAGGACTTTATTAGTTTGGTTAATTTTTTTTGCAATGGGCATTATTTTTCATAAGGCCAATAGACAATTAAATAGTGATATTTTTTAAGTTTATCAACTATGACGTTTTATCAAGAAAATTATTTACTATTACGTACAAGTACAAGTAAAAACTTGAAAGTCGACCGAGGGCGTTATTACCCTACTAATGCCGTTAGTATCTTAATAGCTAATAAGTGTCCTCTTTTTAAAGTTATTATATAATTATTAGAAATTGTTTTCGGGTTACTTACCTTTCTTTTATTATATGTAGATAAACTTTCAGCTAAACTAAAATATAATGAAATTAGCTTAATTGAAATAACTTGAGTTATAAAAAAAACTTTATTTGTTTAATAAATAATATTGTATAAAGGCAGTACTATAACATGTCTAATCAGTTCAGAACAATTAAATAATTAAAGTACATCTTTTAAAACCAATATGTATACCAAAAAATATATTAGAATTGCTAATTATTTTTATATTGGTATATTTCAGGAAGTTCCTACATTGCATTTAAAATTGAAGAAACCCAAATCAAACAGAAAAGTACAATGGACTACAGAGACTGTGGATAACGAAGATATGGATAAGAAAAAATCAAAATGTAACTTAATTAATTTAAATTGAATATGTGATATCACACAAATCTTATTGTAGGTTGTTGTATTTACAAAAAGCCAAAGGCGTTTGGTGAAAGTAGCTCCGAAGACAGCAGTGATGAAGACGATGAATGTGATAGCTGTCAGGGCCATGTAGATAAAAAGAAGAAAAAAACGACAAAAACTGGTGAAATTGTTAATGATACATTAAAAAATATGGACTCTCCTAAAGAGAGGCCTGAGGAACAAGATCGAGGCGAATTAGTGTCACCACCTTAAATAAAATTTTAACAAATTTTTTAAATAATTGTGATTTATTTTAATTGTATAGTATTTATAAGATTATTATCCTATTCAAATAAATTGATGTATTGGAAAAATGCCATACGCACACTGTTGTGTTGATCTCATCATGAAATAAATTAAGTATTCTGGGAGTCTTTATGTAATAAATTCACCATTTTTATTCATTATAATGTATAATTCCTAAACACATAAATAAAAAGAAAATAAATTACTATAAAAATATACATTTTTTGTATAAATGAACAATCCAAATTAAGGACGGAGTTTCAGTAATAAGTAAAGTAATAGCACCGTGAACAAAAATCAAATATAGTATTTGTACATCTTGGTGACTAGTAAACCGGAAGATATAGATAATTAGTGCGGAAAAACTTTGTCATAGTCATCTTAATTAATAAATATCCACCACGTCCAAAATAATTGCTTAATAAATATATAATATATATTTATATAAATTTTAAAATTCATATAAAATGTATGCATATTTTTTCAACAGTTAAAACCCTGTAAAAATTTTGCTCGAAATTCACAATCTTGCAAATTGCACACTTAATTTTGAACACATTGTTTAATAAGTATATAAATTCTGCCGATCTGTGATTCAGCTGTAGCAACGAAACGATTTACGAAAACATGATGTGCGGCATTGTCCTTTTCGTACTTCAACTCCCCGTTGAAACTGTGCTTCATTCAGTCCTAGTGATTTGACTTTTGCACGGGATCTCCAAATCTTGATTGTGTAATCATCTGATGTTGTTACCAACATTTCAGGATCTTTCGGATTAAAAGCTACAGAATTGACGACATCTGTATGAGGAAACTTTGCCAAACAGACTCCATAGTGTCTGTCCCACAAATAACCATGTTTATCTTCAGCCCCGCTAGAAAGTAAGTATAAATTATAATTATTATTTTATACTATTAATAATCATAACAGTAATTTTAATTAACTTTTAAAAATTATTTTAGAATTGATTAATTAATTATTTATGTCTTACTAATTGATATTTTCTGCACTAATTATTATAAAATGAGTGGTTCAAAATATGATTTATATAAATGAATTCGGGCGTTTAAAATCAGTACAAATAAAAAAAATCATTCAAATATTGTAATATAACATCAATTTATAGCGAGTCAGTGAACTATGCTAGCGTAATAGCGGCAAAGAGGCATTTTTGTGTGTGTTATACAACCCGCCGCTCGTAGGGCTTAGTATCTCTTTCTAACTTGTTAGATGTTACGAAGGATACACGGCATAAAATAGAAAAACATTACAATTAGAGAATGCAATACCGGTATCCCGAAAACCGGAATTGTTTTGTTGTGTTATCAAATTTATTTTTTAAAATTAATAAAGGTCTATTACAACAAACAATTGTTCATCTAATAAAACGCTTTGAGGTCGGAATTAACAAGCAGCCCGACAGAGGGGAGAGTACAGCTGCAGATTTAAATCCTGAAAATGAAATACCATTTTCATTGTAAATATCATCTTCCACTTCCAAGTCAGTAATAATCTTAAATGGTTAATTTGTTCAAAACCTAAATTAACTACGTAACTCCCACTTCAACAATAAACAAAAGTGTTAGTTTTTAATAAAAAATAGCTCTAACAAGTGCAAAATCAGAAATAGCATTTTTAGCTGCATTTCAGATCTGCACTAAAATTAGATCCAGACTAAGTTGACAAAACACTTAATAATATTTCTTTGTTTGTACCGAAAATATAAAACTAAAATATTGGTTAACTATTCTAGAAATTGCTTGTTTTAATTTTGTAAACAAATTTTATTTAGTTTCTTAAATATTAAATTTTGTATTTCCTAAAATATTTATTTGATCATGATGTTTGACGTTCACTTTCATAATAATTATTAAATTACTATCATATAATATAAATTTATATATCCCACTATATATCAATTTCAATTTTGTTCCATTTTTTTAAGTTTTGACAATACCGGTTTTTAAAACAAAAAATACAGAAAACTGGTATTTACTTTTTTGTTCGGTATTGTATTCCTTAATTATGATGTAAGAGAATAATAGAACAACTTTTGTGTGTATATGTATATTACCCACCCAGGCAATAAACAAAGACAAAGCCCTGAGGGGACAACCACTCTTGAAATATTCGGGATATCAAAAATTTCATTTAAAATTTTTATAAATTGTGAAATAGCGGGACACGTTTTTCCAGTGATTAGTTACACCCTCGCTTGTCCCTGTCTCACTTTTCATACGACGATTGTATTGACGGGGAATTTCTAGTTACGTCAGTTTCAAGTTCACTGCCTGAGTATAGGTATAGAGTATATATTTTTCGGGACACGACTCTCATTAAAAATACCCGGACTCGATACTCGGTCTAAAACTGGATGAGTCTCGAGTCCGGTGATTCTCAATTGTAATCTGAAATTCTGTAAATGGGTGTAAATATGCCAAGTCAATTTTTATACAAAAATTTGATGGAACAGAAAATGTTCTTTCTGCATTTGTGATGTTGGCTGTATTGTTAGTAACGCTTGGAACAGTTTGTCCAAATATTTTGTTTGTTCTTTAGTATTTGCTTCTGTCTTATGATTAGACATTAATATTACAAATTGATATTTTTTTATATACATATATACTGGGTCTCGTAAATTGGCACCTGGACTCGACCCGGACTCGTCGAGTCCAAAAAGTCCGAATCTTCCCAAACCTTAATATAGACTATATGATGTAAGATTATTCTCACATTGTCAAATGAGCATATATATGAGTATTTCATCCCCGTCAATTCGACTACCAAAAAGCTAAACCCTCCTCCGGATGACCGAGTGCTTTCGAATGAACAAGTTGACGCTAGTGGTGGTCTTTTGACATCGAGAAAACCCTAGACTCGGTCCGGCATCTAAACTTAATTTGCAAAATGTTGAGAATTCTGGAAATACCTAATCAAACTGGTATCCTCGATCATATCTGATCACAGTTTTGTTGTCAAAGTAGATGAAAAACGTTCCTTTATATATGAGCAGATACCCCAAGTATGTCATTCTTCCCACTCTGTAAAAATGTTTTTGTTCAACATTTGTCCACCCCTCTTATGGTGCCGAACTTTCCACCTTCGCCGAAGATTGGCACTCGCCACCTCAAAAGGGTGGTCAAACTTTTTCTCCATTAGCTGGTGCATACACATCAACCCCGCAAAAAAGTCAGTACGTACTCTTTACTCGAAAGGGAACAACACTCTGCGATCTGTGTTGTCCCCCCACTCCCTCATTTATTTACTGCCACGAAAAGGAGAGGTACAAATGTCACCTGTCAGGTAAAACTCCATGAGAAATTGCCTGTCATGTTTGAAACAATTCGAGAATAAAACAATCCGCTGGTACATGGAATGTACGCATGAGAAATTTCGACATCCCTAAGGAAACGCCATTTAGAGATTACATGCTGTCAGTGTCCCCGTGCTTGCCTTAACTGATAAACTCGTCTTGCCGAGAGGTGAGCATGACTCATCGCCTAAAATGTCAGTACCGACATCATACGTATTTTATGTCATTTCATTCTGTCACATTTTTGTTCTGCATGCGTACGAACAAAAACACGCGATTCTTGGCTTAAAAAGGCATAACTCATACTCACTTCTCAGCGAGGCGATTTTAGTAACCTAACGACTTTAACCTCCCGTCACACCTACCTAATTTTATCCACGTCCGTAAGTGTGATTCCGTAGTAGACTAGGGACTAATAACTTTTCGGCTAAGATTTTACTTAGTATGCCTTTTAGAGGTTATTATGACACTCTGTACAGCATGCCGTACGAAATAACGCAACGTGTATGTAGCCTTTAATCCGGAAAAGGTTATTTAGTTTGCGTAGAGAATTTCAATGCTACCATACTATGTAATATTTTTTATAAATTTTTCCTCCTCAAATTAAACTGTTGAGTGGACCGGTTTGAACAAGCAAGTTTTCCCGAGTTTATACCACAAACTATCGATTGGCAATTGGGCGTAGAACAATTTATGTTATACGTTAAGTAAGGTGACCACCAGACTTTTCGCTTTTCAACAATTTGTCCTGCGGGCGTTTTAAAAATATCCAATTCAATTGTTTTTTTACTTTAAAAACATACGATTTTTGCCGCCAACAGTAAAAGTATCTTAGTCAAATTGCTATTAATTGTCCATTCTGGCAGCCCTGAGTGCAGCTGGAACAACGAAGCAGCAGCGCGTGTGGCCACAGTATACTTTTTGACCCAAAGACTATATATACATTAAAGGCTTAGAGCTTCATCCTTGCTCCACTTTCACGGAGTTTTGCGTTGTAATAAATATTTGTTGCTCTAGACCCTAGAGCAACAAATATTTTTGGTTTCCCAACCAGTGTTTCGCGATTACGTATCAAGTGTGCAGGTGTGATTTTTTATAATATTATATCATATTTATAAATATAAGTACTTTTTAACTTATTGTTTATGTAAATATTGTGTACACCTGTAACTTTTATTACCTATCGAATTAAGGAAAGATCATTATGTTTTATAAAAAGAAATGGGGAGAGAAGTAGTGGGACGTTGATAGATGTGAAACATTGAAATCCATTTTTCAGGGAAAGCTATGCAATTTTGTGCTCCATATTGTCACTCATGATAGTGTTTGTCACTGTAATGCTTGCCAGTTTGTTTGTTATGAACAGGTGACTAGCAACAAGCGACCTAAAGATAGGATTTCCTTCAGACTTCCTGTCGAGAAGTCGCGACGAAAGGTAGGATTCCTAGCCAGCAGTCGCGTCCAGACGTAACGTCCAGCCGACTAGCACTGCTACAGTAGAAATGCAAACGCACTGTTCAGCCGTCGACGGCTGGACGTAGCGCTACGGACGTGACGGCTGAACGTAACGTCCGAACGCGACCGCTGGACGCAACTTCCGGACGCGACGGCTGGCTAGTAATACTATCTTTCTTCGGATTGCTCGGCAGGACGTTACGTCCGGGCGTGATGGCTGAACGCCTGGACGAAATCCTAGCTTAACAAGTCATTAGATGCTTTACATCAAAGAATCTAGTGTGCCGGACAAAATGTTCTATTCATAAAGTGTGCCTTGTACAAAGAACTTCTGCTTTAGAGTACAAATGAAATTTTTTAAACACCTCACTACCCCATTAAAATATCCTCCCTCCAGCAATTTTAAAATCTAGCCGCTTTAACATTCAGCTGCTACTTCGAATTCCCATGCGTGAACCGGTAAGATAATTTAATGCATTGTGTTTTTTATTCGTATATTTAATTAAAGTTACTATACAAACTGGGAACAGGAAGTCTATATCGACGTAACTGGAAAAGCCTAACGTATGCATTCATCGCTGCAAAAGTGAGACAGAGGCAGACAACGGCGTTAGGGCTTTTTATCTTTGTTTATTGCATGGGTTTCAGTTACGTTAGAATAGAGTTCACTGGTCCTAACAACTCAGTGTTTGCCAAGGTCACGGATATCTCCCGTGATAGGTGCGGGTTGTTATCGGACCTAGTTACCCAATGGTGAGCATTAAGCCGCACGAGCTCCTTCAGTCGTGTGTGCTTGTTGAGTTAAAAGTTGTAGAAATTTTCCTCCGATATTCAAAGCGATATTAACCAAATTTCTCGACTTTTTTTATTGTTGATAATAAAAGTAATCATTACGCCTAATTATAACCTAATAATATTTTTGGCAATTAAAAGCCAAATATAGCAACAAAGACATATCTATAAGCACAACAAATCCTAAACCGTTAACCTTTAATTGTCAAAAACCTGCTCAAAAATTTTAGTTTTATGGATCAACATGTTTATTGTGTGCAGTGAAACAAAATTTTTTTATAATACTTCATTTCATTATTACGAGAAAGAACATAGGTAGATAGGTGCTGATACACGTACACTATATACGCCATCCATGGTATCATTATAACACAGAACCACTTTTGGTTTACTAATTTTGAGAATTACTTGCAAAAATAGTTGATTTTGTCGTTCTATTTAAATCTAGAAAAAAAATTACCTTGCTACATATTCGTTGCAAACATCCAAAAATATGAAAAAACATTCGTTATTTGGTGTATAAGCCTTATGAGCTCGCAGCATTGTCCCAACCTGTTTTAATGTAACCAAATCAATAACATGTATATCGATTTCCTGTGCAATCGGTGGTGGATCCAATGGATGTGCTATCATATATCCTTGAGGCCAAGGCCTACTATTCACATATAAATATCTGAAAATAACATTGTTCTAACAAACACATCAAAAATAAAATTATTATGACCTGTGATCGGGACTAAGTCCCATTCCAATAATATGACCATGTAAATCAATTAAATGATCGATCTTATCAAATTTATCAGCAACTGAATCGTAGTCCAACCAATTTGGTTCAGTAGGTGGAGCAGACTTGGATAACTCTTTCCTTCTTTCGTGCAAAATCAGTCTTTCTCTTAAAGATAACCCTGGGTCTATACGTTTAGGAAACATAAATGGTTTTATCCTTTTAAAACCTGTAAAATAAATTTAAAAGTAATACAAATCTAGTAAACTTGTGCATGTGCATTATTTCTATTGTTATTAACAATGAACATTGCTAATTGTAACCTTGGCAATTATCACCTTAAATGTATGAAAGTGCATAAGCATATATGGATATATTGGACATGTAAGGTTGTTCACCATATGGTACAATTTTATCTATTATTTAAATCTTAATTTGATTTAAATGTATTTTTATTGATAAACTGTTTTGCAAAATTTCGCTTAAAAAAAAAAAACTTTAGAAAAATTTTTATGTGTTTCAAGAAAATTGATTTTATATTCACTTATTATATTTGCGAGAAAAGTTTAAAAAAATTTAAAAAGATTAAATATTCATATTACCAATAATTTTTATCTAAAATAGTAAAACATTTTTGTAATATTTTTACGTTTTTGAAGAAATGACAACTGAAACAGGTGCATATGCATACGCATATCTTTTTTATTTATAAATATTTTTAATAAAATGTCTATGGGTTAAAATACATCGTAAGACACTACTTTAACAACGAAATTTTTTAAAATAATCATTTCCGTTTTACATATAAATCGGAATATTCAGAAGTTTAGATAACATAACCTTATTTCGAAAAAAAATTAAATAATTTTTTATAGCAACATCTAAGCACAAATGAATTATTCACCAAATTATCACTTTGCCACATTATTACAAATTGAGTGATTTACCCCCAACAATATATTTCCGCCATCAGTTCTTTACGTTAAAAATAATCATTTTAAATTCATTAAGATAAGTAGAATTTTGGCATGTGTTGGTGCAGAATAGTATAAAACTAAAGATGGATCCGGTGGGTCTGTTCGACATGTTAGCTTGCCTCGATTTTATATGATTTTTATTTATATTTTTATATTTCGCGGATTTTGACACTGATCATGTGAGTTTTCTTTTTCGCCATTTCAAAAACGCCATCTATTAGTTTTATTTTCTCCTATAGGAAGAAAAGTAATAAATTCGTATCTTTACACATTTTATGTAATATTAAAAATGAGGTTATGTTACCAAAACTTCTAAAAATTAAAATGAACTAACAAATGAATATTTGTAAAAATATGCTAGATGTTCCATTTAAAATTACAAAATTGGTGTTATTTCTTGTTAAAGAGGAAATGATATTTTTCGAAATTTTAGCGGTTCAGATGTATTTTAAACCATACAAAATTTCATTTATTACTAATGAATTCGATTTTTTAATTAATTTATTGTATAATTTTAACTGTATGTTAATATAAGTACCTATTTGATGTGGTGTGTACGTCTTAAAGCCTGTTGTAAATATTAAATATTTATCATTATGAACTACAGCCTCCATCTCATTTTCTAAAGAATTCTCAGAAACGTCTTCTTCAAAATTGACAGTAGGTTCATATTCGATTTCATCACTTTCAGAATCATCACTGTCTGAAAATCTATTTTGAGATTCGGCTATTCTATAATCGGCATTATATCGTATCGGAGTATCATAATCATTATTATCACCAAGACCACGATTTGCCTGGGAACTACTACTTTGTGCTATAAAACAATAACAACAAATAAAAACAAATAAAAAATATTATAAAAAATTTACCTTGATTATGATTTACATTAAAATTATCGATGTCTCTATGGCTCACAGGATTTCCACGTTCCATCATTACATCTCGAACCTTATTGTTATCTTCGCCTTCCACTTCCATGTCATGACCAGCATTTTCAGAATTTGGAAGGCAATTTGCTATCATAATTGCGCGTATTGAACTTGCATTTCTATTATAAAATCTGTACATATTTTTTGTGATGGGAACATGTTCCGATTCGGCTTCTTGTGATGCTTTGTTCAACCATAAAGCTGATGAACTAACCAGATGTGCTAGCCAATGTAAATCACCGGAGAGTAAATGTTGGTCACTATACCATGTACCGAATATGTCATATGGTTTACTTACCACACGGCATTGTAACTCAAAACCGGCTAAAAATATCGATTTTCACATGATTTTTTGGTTAGGTTTTTCAAAATATTTATTTGTTGCATTTTATTTATTTACCTCTTAAGCTAAAAACGGCGATTTCGCCTGATGTACTATGCGGTGTACCAAAATGAACCCCAGATACTAATAATAAAGTGTCTGATTCGTTAAATTGTGAATATTGTGTGTATTTCCAGGAAAACTTTTTCATGTCACGATAATACTTAATTTTTGCTGGGAACGTAGAATCCCATAACTAAACAATAATACATTTATTTATATTATAAAATATTGATAATTTTTCTATTTTATTTAGCAAATTATTCAATATAGGTGTCTAGATTTTCTATGTTTTAGAGTAGATCTGATGAAATATCACAAATATAAAAATAGTGTTTTAAACATATTACTTGCTTTGTTAATAGCTATTTAGGTGAACAAAAAAAGTTTCGACTTAATGTAAATTTCATTTCTTTAAATGGAATGCTCTGTATTTTAATACTATTGAATAATTAGTCTTTCAAAAAGTTTATCAGCCTCTATGTCTAAAGTCAATACATACATTATTTTCATATTATTGATAAAATAAATTCCTAAATTTGTTTTTATCAGAACTTCAAAAAAGAAGTAAAATTTCTTGAAACAGACTACTTAGTAATTTTGCCTAAAAATATTTTTATTTTCAATGACAACACAAAAATGTTAACTTAATTGTAATTTATACAAATACAGAAATGGGTGACAGAAACAGAAAGGATATAAGTAGAGACGGGAGAAGAGAAGAAGAAAAATAGTATTAGTAAATACGGTAGAGAATGCACACAGAGCAATATATCATAGCATCATAGCAGGAAACTTCAATAATAAGCTAGGAATGAAAGATAAAAAATACAAATGAGTAATAGGAAAGTACCAACAAAATATAAGAAATAATAATGGGAAAAAATGCACTCTTGAAACACAAAGTTCCATCAATATAGTAGACAAGTAAGAAGTAGCCAGGAAAAGTCAATAATTGACTACATATTAGTGAAAGAGATAATAGAAAGGGATAATAAATTAACAGTAGATACTCTAGTAAAAATAGAACCGGAAATAGGAAGCAACTACTATGCAGTAGTGAGCAGGATAAAGGAAAAATCGTAGACGTAATAAAAAAGAAAAACCAATAAAGTAAATTGGTTTTTGAAACAATAAAAACATACTGGTTAAGGAACAAAAAAACAGTCAACAAAGAAACTGAAGCAGAAACTAAAGGGTGTCAAAGAGAACATAAAAGGAGGGGACATGTAAAACCTTTGGAAAATCTATAAAGAAGAAGTGACAGACACGGCCGTTAAAGTATGTGAGATAACTAAGAAAATTAGCTTGATGGACAAAAAAAGAAAAGAATCAGATAAAAAAGAAGAAAAGATGTAAAAAATACATGACAGACAAAGCAACACTGAAATACGATACATACAATGCGTACCTGTACCAGTACCAGAAACTATTTTATGCAATATTAAAAAAAGAGAAAAAAGAAAAGAAGCACACAACAGTGATCAAAAGGAAGATGGGAGAACTATTAGGAAGAAGTATTACAATACTTCCAGAAACTGCTTGGACGAAGAAAATGAAAAGAAGAGTCAGAAACAGTAGATAATATGAACCAACAGAAGGAAAAAGAAATAAATAAGTATAGAGAAAATGAAAGAAATGATAACGAAAATACGGTTAGGAAAAACAGCCGGAAAGGACATGATAACGGGAGAGAAAAAAAACTTGAGACAAAGAGGAACATAGCTCTTATACCAAATATTTAACAAGGCCTGGAAGAAAGTGAAGGTACCGCAGTAAGCAATTGGAAAATAATAATTCCAATTTACAATCGCGGTGATAAAAAACTATAGAGGTGTAAATATATTAAATGCGATAATAAAATTTTACGAATAGATAATGGATTAAAAGATTAGAGCAGTAATAACAAATAGATTGCAAGAACCGCAAAGTAGCTATGGGGAGGTAAAATAAGGGAAAAGCTTGCAATACAATATCAATATATAATTAATAACAAAGGCAATACAGGAAAAGGGGGAATTGTACGTTGCCTTCTTAGATATCAGACAAGTTTTTGGTAAGAAGAATTGTTTGAAAAATTCTGGAGAAGAAAAAACTAACCAAAAAACAATAAAAATGATAAAAAAATGTATAAGGAAAGCAAGAACACATAGTGATAGAATCATGCATAGAAACAGAAAAATTCACAACATACGCAGGACTAAGACAAGGGGATGAGGGTACTTAGCCCGGGATTATTTAAAATACTTATTGATCTGATATTAAAGGAGTGCAATAAATAAACGAAGAAATATAAAATGGGTTATGGCACATTGGAGATAGCAAACCAAGACGAGCATTTGTAGACGACGTGGATATGTTTTGTCAATAACAAAAAAAAAACTACAAATGAACATAAGCATATGGGATAGAATATTAAAAAAGTACGGAATGGAAATAAATATGAAAAATCAAAAGTCATGGTGATAGGGAACAAACAAGAATCAATAAATGTAAAAATAAATAATGAATATTGCGAAATATTATGCAAATAAATAATTTAAAAAAATATAGGAAAAGAAACATAAATCAAAACCTATAAAGCAATAATAAAACCAATTTTGACATTTGGATGCAAGAATGGGACTCTAAGCAGAAGTCAAACGAACAAAATACAAGCAATAGAAATTATTTATATGAGGAGAGTCTAGAGACTGACAAAAACTATGTTTTTATCACAATATATCACATCGTGACTACAGTTTCAACTGAACATCAGTCTTTATTAGACGTTACATAAGTTTTCTGTTACAGAAGTCAGTTAATAAGCCGAGTTGTGAGACGGGATCGGCTTACAGGATTTCGCCATTGTTTGATGGAGATTGTTAAATCGGCCAATGCATCATCGATGTCGTCAACCGATGGTGGCACCTGCCCGAGTTTCGTTTTCGATAGTCAAAAGTAAGCGGGACATGTCTTAAAAACCTGAATACCCCATTCCTGCACGCCTCCAGTCAGCAACTCCATCATGATCAGTAGATCCGAGCTCAACTCCTAGTGAACTTCCATCGAGCAGTATGCTCTGAAGTTTTAGAAGAGGCCGAAATCGAAAATTACGGAAGATGATGTAGGGTCGCATGTAAGTTTGTCCAGTCTCAGAAACTAGGCGTGGTGCTCTAGTTAGACTTTGTTCGGACAAAACCTACGAGCATTCCAGGAAGCCGCGCAAAGACATTTACTGTTGGCTGTATTGCACATTATTGGGGAAAATACTCGAGGTCTGAGCAAAAAGTAGGTTGATCAGATTGGATTGAGTTGCGGGGGCAAAATTTTGCCGTTTCTTTCAGCTCTACCAATTTAAAAAAAATTGCGTTTGCTTTCAAGAAAAAAATTGATTATCAAATATATTTTTTTAAATTAAAAAAATTATAAAACGTATTATCTTAATTTTATGATTTTAAAATAGTTAGCAAAGAATATAAAAAAAGTATATAGAAATGGCGTTTTTAAAATTCTTTCATAAAAAATTAAAATAACTTGTTTCAAACATAAAAATAATAATATCAAACTAAACAAACAATTTATATAAATTTGAGAATAAAAAAAAACAAAATATTTTCATGATTTTGTTCAAAACTTTCTGAAACACAATTCAAGTGAAGATTAATTAAATATTCAAAGTATTCCATTAATGAAATTGACGTCATTTCCGGTTAAAGCAGAAATGGTGTTATAAATCTAATAATACACATTATCTACAATATTATTTTTAAATTTCAGCAGATATAAAATGGATATCAAAGAACCATCAGCCTGAATAATAATAAAAATACTGAATAATATGTATATAGACTGCAAGACCTTAGTCAATATTTTAATCTTATCAATCAATTAGCAAATATTTGTATGTAATAATTATGAAATAAATATGTTTACTAGTATTATAGGTATTTACAAATATTATTTTCAATCAAAAATACTTATTTGTTTACCTGAGTAACAATGTTATATATTTTGAAAAACAGTAAATAAATAATTAATATAAATTTCATTAGTTTTTGTTAGATAGTTATTCAAATGTGTCAAACAAATCCATTTTTTAAAAAAGCAGTTTATTGACCTTCGTAAGCGTTAGAAATAAAATTCAGCAATAAAAACAATTTGTTTCCATTGCTTACAAAGGTTTGAAGGTCAAAATTTCTTTTGTTTCACACAATTATTGGGAATTGAACAGACTAAAATGGAAAATAACTCACAAATTAGACGTAAATTAAAATCTGTTGTCAATAAAAGTATCACTTCAGGTGCTATCAAATGGTACTAAATTTGAATAGTTAAAGTCAATCGGCAACAAAATTATTTATAACATATATAATTATTATCTTACCAGTACGGATCCGTCTTTCGAACAGGTAGCAAAATATTCTCCACTATGTGAAAAACTAACATGCAGAACTTCATTATTATGTTCTGTTAGTGTTTCTGTTTGTACAATAGGTATATGATAACAAAGACGTTTAAACTCATCATACCATAGGTTTCCTGCAATAGAAATAATGATATGATCAGTAAGTTATTTCTTTACAATTCATTGTATTCTTTTTTTTTATAATTTTGTTTATTTTTTTGTTCATTCTTATATTTCATTTAATTTGTTTTCTTTTTCAATTATTTGGTCTTTAGATTATCATTTAATAATTATTCTTTGGAAAACAATTAATGGTGCTCTAGATATCAGAGGCAAATTTCTAAAATATCAAGCCTTTACTCAACACATATAGCTACAGAAATACGGTTAAAGGACCTCAAAGTCGATGGCCAATTGGGTAAAACACAACAAAAACAAATACTACTAGTATTTAATTTGTTTCTATAGAGTATATCTAAATAATATGCCCATTAAGCAACGTTTACTATCCTTAAAAAGTAGTGTCTAATTTACAAGTCCCTGCTTGTCGCTACTAACTTAGCTTACTACGTGTTTGTACCACAAGTGCAGAAACAAGTTGCACAAATGCAAATTTTCAAAAATGTGAATATAGATTTATGCAACGGTTTTAGTTGTAAACATAGAAATTAAAATAAGCGCAGAAACGTGCGCATGGCTTGCAACTGCTTGTGCAGCTGTGTATACTTTGAAACCAAAACTGCAACTACATGAACGCTTATAGGCTATGCCCACATTTATGTGCTTATTTTAATTTCTATGTTTACAACTAAAACCGTATCATAAATCGAGCTTAAGTCGGATATCAGGTTAAATATCAATAATCACTAGTAAAACAAATACAACAAATATGCATTTGATTGTTGTCGCTTGTAGCAACTTGGAATTGAAAAATTGTTTTAAACTTTTTATTTAATCATTTTGATTTTATAGCCACAAAGGTGTTGTGATACTGGTTGCCTGTAAATTATATTGGCTTTTCCAGACAGTTAGTTTTATCGTTTACAAGAACGGCACACAACCACTCACTTTAACTTCAATATCTATGATTAACTAAACTAAGTGGATTTTAAATAACTTATCAACTGTCGATATTGACAGATATACAAATTGCACCTGCAGTGTCAGGTATAGGCATATGATCTCAAAAATTAGTACATACAATTATTTTTACCAGTAAAGTTGGAATATATTTCATAAATATCTTAGGTATCATATTAAGACTTAGCAAACTGAGGGGGTACCCACTAAACAAAAATATGTCCCACTATTTCATGATTTCAAAATATTTCAAATATTTCGTTTATATGAAATATTTACTGTCCGAAATATTTCATGAGTGGTTACCCCCCGCAGCCACCATTTTCTTGTTCAAATATTGTTTAATTTAATTTGTAAATATTTCTGCTAACATATTTCAAAATGTTTTGCATATAATATTTAATCAATAATTAATATTTTGTTTGTTGTGATTCAAATGACCATAATAAAATTATTAAAATATTATCTATATTATTATTATACAATTACTTAAATCTTCTTAAATCTAATCAAGAATGAAACAAAAATAAAAGTATCAGAATTCCTTGGGGTAAATGTATAACACATAAACTATTAACATTAAAGTCTTGAATTTGTTCATAAACATTACTCACCTGGCATAATAGATACACTGGGGTCTACTTTAAAATTAATATAAAACAATCTTTTCCATAAGAATTCATCTCGGCTGAACTCAAACCAATTTTTGCACACCATACTGGCATTCGCTAGCTCCTTATAATCTAAATATTGCAAAATTTGGAAAAGAGCAGGAGCTGGCAAATATGACCACAATTCTGTTCCCATTGTTTATGTTTTTTAACTTTAATAGTTCATCTGTCACCTGGACATTGAAATGTCAGTTGTAATGATTGATGTCAGCTGTTTTCTGTTATTCTGTCTGAAGATGTTTGCATTTTTGCAAGTTTACCATCTGCTTTTATTTATAGACTTTATTTATAATATGCACTGCTTAAACAAATGCTGATTTTAGTTGACTCAAGTATTTATTTAAAATGTTGCTTTTCAGTTTGATTATGTCTTTTTCGAGTTAATGTTAAGAATCAACTAAAAAACAATAAAAAAATGCAAAGCACTGAACTTAGCAACAATTAATATGCACAGGGAAAGGAAGGAGTATCACATGTAGTGGGAATACTTAGAAAGCAATCTATGGATGCTCTCCACTATAGTCTAGGTTATCTATGCTTTGCACTATTTATATTATGTATGATACACATGGCTATATTTAATTCATTTTTCTACATTTTAAAATTTTTGAAATATTGATACATACAACAAAGTAAAAATAAGTTTTTCTTAACATGTTTTAAGATTTTCTGAAATACGCTACTATGAATAGAAAATAGTTAATATTCAACCAACAAAATAAATATGCTGATGATGACAGTTGCGCGATGTAGTTCGGTTGTGCATGCAACTCAATAATAGCTATTAAGGCGATTTTACACTTTGTTGCATTCTCGAATTTGCTCGAGCAATTCCACATTGAATTTTAATATACGTGTAAGACGGTTGAATTTCAAGGTCACGCTCACTGGTTGAAAGATTAATGCTCTGGTTTAAACGACGCGAGTGGAGTGAAGATGGATGCGCAATAAATGAACAATGCACCAATCCGGTGTTTGTTTGCATTAACCTTGTTTTGTGGTACTCTGTTTTCCAATTTTATTCATATTTATAATGCCCTGTTCAAGAAAGTAGGTTGAATTGCTGATTCGGGAATGTGAAAAATATCTATTTTAATCTAATACCTATATGTTTAATATAAAATCAGCTCTCAAAAGCACCATCTATTGGTTTTTCATATTGAATTCAATAGCGTGTGTAAAACAGGATTTGTATAATTCCACATAGAAACATCGTACCAATTCTTTCAACAAACACACGCATAGCGCGAGTACTACAACTTAAAAATGAAATGGTTATAGAATATTAAAATCACTTTAAAAATTAATTGAAACGAAAAAACCGTTTAAAGCACTATAGTGCTTTAAACGGTTTTCACTTATTTTCAGATTAGCTCTGTTCGTTTGTCTGTTCAAGACTGACAGAAGTGACGGTTGAGATTCAATTATTGGAGTAAAAAGTTCATGTTCAAAGCACACAAACGAACAAAATGCGGACTACGTGCAAATTAGGGCTAGGGCCTAGGGCGTATAAACGAACAGCGGATCGTGCTCGGAACAGTATCAAACAGCAAAAAAAGTTGAAAGCAAAATCCAATAGATGGCGCTTTTGAGATGTTTAAATGGGAAAACAAACCCACAAGATCAACGGCAATAATATGTCAGGTCGAGTTATGGATAAAATAAATTATATCGCTGATAGTATAAGGTTTATCAATGAAGCAAAACAATGTTAATGTAGATCCTCTAGACTGTTACTTTTGGGTTCATCGTCATTTTTGTTCTGCATTTTGCAAGTAATATGTGTTTTTATCCAGTTTTCTTAGACGTTTATCCTTTTTATTTTACAGTATCTAACTTTTTTGCTTGTAGCATACTAGCGTACTTTCCTCCTACTCTTCTCAATACTTCTTCAATCCAATACACCTTGTCTACTTAATGTACCCATTATAATATTTGCAGAAACATCACTAGTAGAGATTACATCCAATCATTGGATGACACAATATATGGGCTGGCCGATGGGTTACTATAGTAATAAATATTGGATCAATAGTTTTGACTACAATTACGTATTCACCCGCCCAACTATTGTGGTATCTATTTTTTTAGCGTAATCTTTAATACTGGTGTAAATATATTGCAACATAGTTACATCCAATAATTAGATGGCACAAAAGTTGGGCGAGTAATTAGGTCACTATAGTATTAAGTCCTTAACTATATTTTTGACTATGGACACCCATCCATCCGCCCAGCTAATGCGTCATACAATTATGTAAACTGTCACTGTATTTGGCATGTACGCATGCGCACACTTCTAAATGCCGTATTCTAAACTAAAAATAATAACATTTTAACCACCAGTTGCACAACATTTAGTATGGAAGGGACTATTATTAACAGGCGTTTGCATTGATTATTTTTATGATGCTGAAGTATTTGGATTTTTTGGTCTGGCTTCTTAAAGAGATATGATTCCGTCTTAGTTGTAGACTCTATTAGTAGAGAACTCACTAGTAGAAGTCAGTGTAATTAACAGTGTTATCATTACATCGTTTCCCGTCTGCAATTAAGTCAGCTTGTTCGTTGCCTCGTATCCCTGTATAACTAGGCACAGAGAAAAATTACATATGTAAGCCTTTATTTTGTAGATTAAAAATTAGGTTTTTAATATGAAAGATCCAGGCACAGAATTTTGTGGCATTGAGGGAACTTTGGGAATCAGAAAATAATACAGGTTTTGTCCAGCCATATGTGGAAATTAGAGCCAACAGCAAAAGACAACGTTATGAAAAGTATGTTTATAGCCGATTCTATTAGCGGATCCTAAACAAATAATTGATAATTAACTGGGATTAGGGATAAAAGGGAAGACGAACAATTTGGATAAAGCGCTTTTGTTGATTACTCTTTTAATAATTAGCCCCGTAAATTTGGGGCTATAACTCCTCCCGTACCAAACAATTTTATCACATATTTTTTTGACAATAATATTCTTCTTATGTCTAATGGCATAAAACCGGACTCAACCTGCAACACGTTGATGGGAGTAGAGTTCATGGTTCCCAAGCAGATTCTCATGCGTTATTCTGAATTTTTTCCAGAGTTGCTATAAAGGATTGACTACAAAAAGAAAACAAATGTGAAGCAAAATCAAGTCTAAATCGTACAAAGGTATTATAGAAAATGAGTTACTACGCAAAATGGGGTAATGATCCGGAGGTACTTTTTTGGATCACTACCCCATTTTGTACCAGCTAAACATTTTATTACGTTGATGCCTTGAGCACTAGATTTTTGTAGGGTGCTGCTATGCTAGTTTCAAGATTATTTATCGTTAAAGGTTACTCCCAGAAATTTGTAGTAGGAGATCTCAGCTATAGGAACATTATTAATCATAGGACAGACAATATCAGGAATAATATTGCGGGATCTACAGGAAAAAGCATGGATCTACATTTGTTTAAGGATAGCTCCAAGTTCTTATCAGAGAGACATCTGAACATTTCTACAAGAACAACATTGATATTTAGAGCAAGGTTAATCGGGAAGAATCCTGTCGAGGATATGTAAAAATCATCTTCAAAAGAGTCAACTTTAACTCCGGTCATAGAAGACGTAATTAAGCCAATTATGTATGTGTTGAAAAGCAAAGAGCTAAGAGCCTGGGAATGGACGCACGGGATGAGATCAGGGCCCAGCTGCCTTAAGCAATAGAAACAATTTTGAACGTATTTCAGCTCTCTGGAATTACACCCTGCTGTAGGATATTGTTGAATATCCATATATTCAACAATATCCTACAGCAGGGTGTAATTCCAAAAAGCCGAAATATTTTCAAAATTGTTTTCATTGCTTAAAGCAGCTGGGCCCTGGTTCCATACTAGGTGGGCTCTAGTACAGGATAGAGAATACGAGATGTTGTTATGTCCCAAAGCAGAGTTCTTTCTATTAGCTAAGACCATTTAGTTCTTCTAGTAAGATTAGTTTTATTGGGAGGAGCAGAAGTGCGTGGACGATATTTATTGGAATAAGCAGAGAGTTTTTTTTGCACGAAGAGAGGGGCAAATTTGGAGAGAAATTATATTTTTCGTGTATTGTCACAAACAAGTGTCGAGGGTCTAGGAACTTTATTGATTTTTTTAATAGTTTACCACACATATGAAAGAAAGGAAGTACGATTTAGAATGTTGCAAAAAGTTCAACTCTTTTTGCCTTTTTTTCTAATTGCGAACAAGAAGTTTTT
>JARJEC010034857.1:0-18319 GCA_030264575.1 Tachinus sp. AB-2021 | reverse complement strand
CTTCTTTCTCAGTGCTGGCAGGCAGAAGAACTCCGAAACGTACGCTAAAATAAATGTAATTTTATAAATAACAACAACCGATTGTCCTATTCTCACCCCACTACCCATTCCAATATCTAAAAGGACGTTACATCTAATAAGAGTATTAGATGTAACGTCCTATCGTCAATACTTTGAACCAATAAAAGGTTTAGTGTTAATCACCATTCATTATAAACACTTCATTAGATGACCTATATCGTGACTTATTTTGGTGCTGCATTATGATAAATATTCAGGCAAACTATTCGTTTTCTTTTACCTAATTTCACTTCATTCAAAGTTATTTCATCTCAACTCAATTTTTCGGCTAACTACTGATATCAATAGCAATATTGTTATTATCTCCATCCTCAAATTCAACAAAGCCTAATAGAGGGCGCGTCGCATGTGGTAGTTCAACGTGAAACGTACGTCAACATGACGTCGAAAATATGACATAAAAATAACGTCATTATGACAACGAAAATGAGACGTCATTTGTTCGTCTAAAATTACGTCTATTAGGCGTCACCTATTGGTCATCAGACGTTATATTCACGAATATCACCAAATAATGACGTGACTGCTGGCTGGGGTTGCATGATTTATCTGTGGAAATGAGGAGAATGTATTAAAATTTTGGATGGACGTAGGAGGAAAAGTTTGCAGGATGTGTGGAGGCCTATGAATCAATTGAACATAAGCTGAAAGAATTTAGTGAGATGAAAGAGGAAGAAATGGAAAGAATGGAAGTTTTAATCGGCGATGAAAGAGGCATAAAATGGATGAAATTGGTGCAAAATATAAGAAAAGGCAATAGATAATTAGTTTTTGTATGACGTGTAAAAGAATATTTTTAAATTTATTTTTATTTGTATATGTTATATGATGTTGATAACTACAACTTATGTATGTATTTTCAAGGCAGAAAGGCAAAGAAATAAACAATTATTATTATCAAAATATAATGATAAATAAAAAAGTTGAGTGGTGCTGTACTCACGAATGGTGTGTAAATTAGTTTTAGGTGGAAGAAGATCCAAAACGAATGCATTTTTGTCATAATGTCCGCAACTGTATAAAATGCGTTTGCTAATAAAAATCATTTGTTTTTTTTTTGTAATATAGCAATATTATCAAATCGTTTTTAGTTTTTATGAATCACAACCAATGGCTCTATGACAAATAAATTAGCTACGCGCAGCGTAACCGATTATGCGAATCGAGGCAAGATTGTTGCGTCTTAGTTGTGTTTTAATACTATTCCGGTTAGTAATGTAGGCTGTGAGTACCTCATTTGAGGTGCGAAAATGTACGCCATTTGTATGACGTCAAACGCAGTTTCTCAAATGTCATTTTATCTCCGCCTACTATGTTTGTCAACAACAGCTATTCTTTCTTACAACAAAATTATGGCGTTTTGGGGAAAATAGTATTTACTAAAACTACCGGTACCATTCGCAAATTTTTAGAGTGAAAAGCCTTAACTCAACACGTACCTACATAAACACGGCTGAAGAACTTTGAGTTCGTAGGCTAATTGTGTAATACAAATACAAATACTACTCAAGTAAATTGAAAACCACGCTGGAGTTGAAATAGTTACAATAGCTTCTACAGTGCTTCTATTAACAATTACTATATAGGATTGTCTATGATTTCTGCTTTATAAACATTTAAAATAACGTCTGCACCTAAATGAATTAGTTTGCGTCTTTTACGTGGTGGGCTCGCAAATATTTCACGATGTATCTATTTTCTATCAACCGATCACACGCAGGCTTGCTTGTGTTCAGGTATATACTGATCACGCAGTTTTGTTTGATTATTTCGACTCCATGGTGGTTTTGAATTTTCTATAGTATTCAAACCATGTCAAGAAAGTGGCTCTGCAGACCTTGTAACCAATTAGAAATATTGCATTTTGTTTTATATATTTTGCCCTGGGTTTGCAAGACTTAGTTGAGTTTTACATATATTTTTCCCAACCGGTTAGTAATGTAAGCTGTGAATATCTCATTTAAGTTGATAAACTTCACTTTTTGTACCGAGGGACTAAAGCGAATTTCGTCATTTTTATGACATCAAACACTGTTTCTCGTCTACCCACGGCTCGAATTATAAACTTTACCCGTAGTCGGCAAGAAAATACTTTCTTATCTGGTAAAATATACTATTACTCACAATCGGTTAGTAATCAGAGCAATAAAATTGTACTCTTGAACGTGGTAGGTTTTAAAAGTTATTTACACAATTAAAACCCATTTCAAACATTTTTATTTACTAATAAGAAAGTGATGATTATTACAATTCTAAACACAGCTAACATAGCTATGCGTCCTTTTCTATTGTTGCGCGAAAAAGCCTTCCATAGGCCGCGTTATGATGGTTGTACTATACATTACAAATTAATTTTGTAATTGTATTTTTATTTATTAAATTTCGAATACAATAAAAGTAGCTGCTAAAGAAAATGTATCACAACATATTATCTGGTAGAAACGACAAATCAGACGTCTTTATTGAGAGTATAAAAAATAAATAGTTAATTGTTTTAAATTTAACTAGAACTCTAAATAAATAAAACAGTATACATTTCTCATGGGGATGACTTTTATCAATACTGGAAAGGACTGCCGATAAGACAATTGGTTATTTGTTATTTAAAATATTACATTTATTTTAGCGTTGGTTTTGTAGTTCTTTCACCTCATTTCTCAGAGCTGGCAGGCAGAACTCCGAAATGTACGCTATAATGTGTAATTTTTTAAATAACAAACAACCGATTGTTCTATTTCCAGCCCATTCCAATAGAAGGACGTTACATCTAACACTTTTATAAAAGCTTTCAACCAATAAAGTGATTATAATTAATTACCATTAATTATAAACATTTCATTAGATACGTATATTGCGACTTATTTTGCTATAAATATTCAGGCATTTTCTTTTAACTAATTTCACTAAATATTCGAAGTTATTTCATCTTAACTTAATTTTTCGCTAACTACTGATAACAATAGCAAAATTGCTATTATCACCATCTTCAAATGATATCTATTTGTATTGCGTGATTATGCAATTAGATCTCAAAATGAGTACTGTCTCAGGAATAAGTAATGTATTCTAAAATGTAACGAATGAAAGACTTTTCTAAGTTAAAATACTAAAGCAATTTAAAAGAAAAACGAAAATAAGCATTAGTTACTTCAATTCATATAAAATAGATTCATTTAAAATGTTTCCATCTTCAACTTCTAAAAATAGACTAGATAAGATTGGAATTTAAACATATTTATCAATAATACATAGATACAAATATTTATTTATAAAAATTATAATTTGTGTATATTATTGCATAATAAAAATGTTTATGGTTTTTTAATTGTTATTTTGTACATTATTTGATAGCTACTGCAATGAATGAATCTTAAGACTTTTATGTTGCCATAGCAACAAAAGTTTTATCATTAGACATTTTAATAGCAATGTCAGGAATCTCGAGAGATTTTGATAACAAATCCTTGTACAAGGATTTAAAAGGTGCAATTGAAGGAGAAAAATTGTACTGGCTAAGAAATGATGCAAAAATTCGTGCATGTTATACATCAAAAAATTATGACGAGTTCAGGTAATACATAATATCAATAATTACTGTTTAATTTTATTTATTCGGATTATAGGGATATAGTGGCCGCAGCACATCTAACACCTCTCGATAAAAATGATAAAATAAGCAAAGGTGGTGGAAGCACTAGGAAATGGAATAACCAGGCAGGTTGTAAAAAATTAGAATAATAAAGAAAATTTATTCCAAATAAAATTTAACCCATTTAACTCGATACCCTAGCACCCTTAAAAAAATATTGAGTTATTCCAAAGAAATAATTCAGGATAATGATAATTAAGCGGCCTTGAAAACAGGAATAACTAGAGGCCTTTATTATACATATTTAACAAAAAAATATTATATATTTATGTATTATCAATATCACTTCACTTCCTGGGTTGTTGAATATGAATCTGTGGTTTCACTGATACTTGTGCTGGTGGTTTTTCCTTGTGGAAACTCTGTACAGCTTCAACTGGAAAATCTGCATTTCCCTTCAAAGGAGCACCAGAAATGCTAACAGCCTTTGGTGGACTTCCAGAAACTTTTAATCCGGTTGTGTCTTCATTTATACCAGATATTTCTTTATGAGTTTTATGTTGTGTAATCCTCATGCCTCCAGCTTTGACTAAATACATAAAAAAATGCTTTATAAATATATGAATGTTATATACAATTTTAAGTTATTACCTGCAGGTGGATGGCCAGCTTTCAATTCACATTCAGCTTTTCCTGGACTGGACATCTTTGCGACTTCTGGTAACGATGCCGGGTTTCAATATGGAATGTATTTTCCTGCAAACTTAGCGATTTTGTAAACAAAAACACGTAGGCAATAGTGATGACCTTACCCAAGATCGGTTCACTTACGCGCATATGCAGTCAATGTAAAAATCGTTGGCACTCCTTAAAATTGATACAGTAATTTGAGTTTCTTATTTGTTATAAATAAGTTAAAAGCAATCTTAAAAGTAGAGAACAAACTAGTAAATTGAATTGTTAGCCGGTTTTTATAATGCGGATGTGGTCTATTATTATTGCACAAAGTTTAATAATATTTCAAAATTTTAGTTCTATCTCTGACGTAGTTAATACAAGTGTACACGCCACCAGTTTTCTTTCTTTCAACGTTGCCAAGTCTTTGAAGAATACAGTATGTAAATGCATTGAATATTATGCATATGTCGGCATCAAACACTGAAATCAGCAGATTCCTGTAATGACTAACGGTTACGCTGATTTGCCCTCAATCCCCGTGCCGGCAAACAACGTAACCGCCGAAACACGGTGTGGGTTTGTTTTGCGATCACCATAGTGACTTAACGGCCGTTCTTTACAAACTACAGCCGTAAAGAGATTGTTTACATCGTAACATACAGTTCTTAAAACAATCTTTAACAAGTAGATATTTCCAAATCATAACAAAGCATCTATCAATAAATTATTGCAATGGTCACCTTGTTCTCCTGACCTAACGGCTTGCGATTTTTCTTGCAGTTTTTCTGCAGTCCTGCAGTCCTTTAGAATACACTGTAATAAGTAAATATAATGTTTTACTATTTCATGATTCGTGAATCATGATCATTATTGTATGAGTTAAACTTTAAAAGAATGTTTAATTAATATTGCCATTTGAAACACCACAAACAGAACAACAAACAACTTTTTAATTTACATCGAGTCATTAAAATGAATCTCACATTTTTACTGTTTATTAAAACATAATATTTCTTATATAACAGTTTCACCATGTAAATAATAAATAAAAAATATAGAGTTGGAATGGTTTCGATTTCTTTATTGTGTTAGGTTCATTGATCTATAACAATTATTATCGATCAATAACTATTATATTGTAAAAAATAAATATCGCCTAAATGTTTACCACTTTTTGTGGTATTTATGATTATAACGTCAATAGATGCCGTGTAGTAATAATAATGTCAATGTCAATGACCTTAAATTTCAACGCTGCAAAACAAACAAAAAGCAGCTGTAAAATACTGGGCAGTGTTAATATATTTAAATTATTAAAAAATTCAGATTTTTTATGTGTTATGGATGAAACATTTAACATACTCCTAATTCGACGTCATAATAATGTATTTATTTGTCATTCATTAAAAAGTCATATTATTTGGTTTGGCTTTAAGTTTGAGGATCATGATAATAGCAATATACCATTGTTACCCAGCCAACAGTCACAGACGCAATTTTTACTCAAACAAATGACGTCTTATATTCGATGCTTTAATAATGTAATTTTTGTGTGATTTTTAAGACGTTATATTGACGTACTTTTTGTGTCAAACAAAATTATTTTAAACTGTGCGATGCGCCCTCTATTAGTCTCTGCCATTACTATCTTATGCATATGCCACCACAGAATCCACACGTTTGTCGTTTTATAAGAGAAAATTAGCAGTGGCCGACCTTAGGTGTTCAATTTTGAACTATTCAAATGGGGAAAACAAAACTCACGTGGTCAATGTTTTTGTAAATTGTCAGTGTCATTGTGGCTTTTAAAATAACCTCAACAATATAAACAATACGTTATATCAATTATAAACAATGATTTTGTTCAGCGGCCAGCCTTAAATCCCCTTTTCCTTCTTTAATAAGTCTATTTCTGTAAGCAATATAACTTATTATATCCACAATTCAAACTGACAGATTACTTGTCACCAGTCACTGGCTGCCATTGATCACCTGTGCTTGTTTTCTCTATTTGAACATCTCAATAGCGGCGTCTCTTGAATGTTGCTTTTCTCCTATAGGCAACACGACAAAGGTAAGTGTAACCCATTTTTTTTAAAGCAAAAAGTAGGGTATTTTATGTCAGTTCGCATGCTTAATGTAAATGAGACAAAATGAAATTACGTAAAACATGTAAGTGCGTCGGTTCTGAGGTTTTGTTCAATGAGTCATTCTCACCTCTCTCTTAACAAAACGACTCTACTAACCTCACTCATTTTTGGTGCGCATGGCGTTGAGTTTGAGAATGGTGATAATAGCAATATTGCCATTGTCAGCAGTAGTTAGCCGAAAAAATAAGTAAGCCGAAGGAAGCACCTTCAAATATTTATTTTCAGTCTGAAGTCTAATTAGTTCGAAGGAAAAGATGTCTGCTTGAATATTTAACATTACGCAGCAGCAAAATTAGTTTTAAAACAACTCCAAAACATAAACGTCATCTAATGAAGTATTTATAATTAATGGTAATTATAAAAGGGGTTACAGCAAAAATAAGTAAAAAGATTATAATTTTTATAAGAAACTTTTTTTAAATTGTGAAGTACCTAAGTGATAATATCACTAATTAAATGTATCTATTTTTCATTGGAAAAGTGATATGTATGTAACGCGACTAGTAGATAGATCTATTAATTAGTTTAAAATAAAAAAGTTATTTCTTTCTTTACTTTAATTTTGAAAAAAGCACACTAGTTTAAAGTTAGATTATTTAAAATTTTTAATATTGTACTTATGCTTTCTTGCTCTGTCTCCTTCAATTATAAATACTTTAATAAACGAAACATTTTAATTAAAGTTTCTTAAAAAATACCAGGACGTCTATTTTACGTCACTACAACCAAAGTCAATTTTACATCATTACGTTACATCAATTTAACGTTTATAAATGACGTTTTTAGTGCCAGACCTATTTTCGTCTTTTGTCATCATATTTGCATCAAGTTTTGCTTGCCTTTTTTGAGCATCTTCTTTAAATTTTGAGTTACTTTTTAAATGTGAAATTTCTTTAACTAATTTTTGTAAAGTTGTTTTGTCGATTACTAACCAAGCTTATTTAATTCATACGTTTATTCGCTTATTTCCTTTGACAGAAGAACATTTCCTTTTTTAATCTTTCATTTCGACTCATTTTAAGGTAATACACCTATGTTTGCTCGATAGGGCGCGACTTATGATACAACCTGAATAATCAACGTTTTTTCAAGGTTTTTTTTTTACATTAAATTTACATAAATATTTCTACATTTGTAGAGTACAGAATACTTTAAAAATTTAATTAAAAAGTAGAATGATGGGGATAATGTTATTGAGACACATACGTATAGTATAGTTTGATAGACTACTTTCTGTTGGATTTCAGTATTATGGAATGTAACTGATGACACAATTAAAATGCTTTTGATCATTTATTAATAGTTTAATAGAATTCTTAGCTTGTTAAATGTCGACGCGTGCTCGTCACATACAACTACACAACAATTATACAAGTGATGTCAGTGAGGTCGCCTTCGGCTTACAGCTACTGTCTCTTCACATTGTATATAGATGTTTAGGGATGTTTTAGGGTTTATATGCAATAAACTGAAAATCTTATACCTAATACATATAATCATATAAATAACTATTTAACATTCATTTTTGCTCTCATTTTTTATAAAGTTTTGTGTAGTCAGCGGTTTGATAAATACATCGGCTATATTATTTTTTGACTCTACATATTTTATGTCAATTTTATTTTCATTTATTAGGTTTTTGATACAATGGTATTTTATTTGAAGGTGTATGGTACGTTTGCTATTTTCAAACGTTTGTTTACGCGTGGACCACGATATTGCACAATTATTATAGAATGTAATCAAACCGCTGGTGCTTTTCCTGTTTTCTTAATCGCCTGCCCAATCTACATCCGACTAAGTTTTTATTTCTTGTCCTTGTTTGCACTTATATACTAGCCAAAACTGATTAATGCCTATACCTATGAAGCAAACCAGTTCAAATTTTTTTCTTGAAAAGCCTCTTATCAATACTAAATAACAAAGACATGAAAAAATCATATTAAAAAATTCAGGGGTGAGAGGGTTAAGATTCTTTTCGCTGCTTATCAACTTTCTTTTGTCGGTTTTTCCGCAAATTTGTTTAAATAATTTGTTGCGAAAGTGATGTCTGGGATGTGTTGTGGCACTAATATAGATTAGATCTCCTATTAATTTTCTAAATGGCACATTTGTCTCTTCTCTTTGGGTGATAGCGACCCTTTTACAATAGGCAATCAATGAATCATTCATATTAAACTTTTCTAACATTTTCATAATTTAGTTTGTTTGCGTGATACTTATTTAATTTTAGTTTTTAGTTATTTCCATTCCCAAAAAATTCTTCACTTTTCCTAGATTTTTGGCGTTAAATTCTTTCTTTAGAGCCTTTGATATTCCCGTAATCTCGTTAGGATGTCCTACCTTGTTCATTTTCAATACTTCATCCTCTATTTGTTTTAAGCCTTTAAGTATTTTTAGGTATGGTCAATTTTATTGTTTAAGAATGCTGGTGGTACGTCTAGCTGTATGTCTTTTCTGTACTGATTCTGCAAGTAGATATCTTATTTTGTGTTCAATCTTGCTACTGGTGCATAGTTATTTTCTTCACTTTTTTTTTCTTGAAAACGTTTTGCTACGAGCCTTGCTTTCTTTGTATTATTATGTTTAATTCTGAAAATCCACCTTGCTTCTATTGCTTTCTATCCTTCTGGCGATGTATCTAATGATAATGTATTTATTTCTCGAAGAGCTTTCAATTTATTACTTATTGCCTGCTTCCATGATTTATCTTTAATTGCATCGTCATAGGTTAAGTCGCTGTCTGTATTTATATTAAGACAATATGCTGTGTATAGTTCACAATCTTTCAAATAAATTAGAGTCTTTTTATTCCTAGTATGCTTACTATTGTTTTCCTTTTCAGAATCTCTTTCTGTATCACTATTTACTATATTACTTTCTTCTTTTATGTCAATTGCTTCATTAATTTCTGGTTCATTGCAACTTTCTAAAATTATTTTTATATTTTCTGTTCTCTTCTCTTCTTTTTTGTCAAATTTGGTATCTCTTGATATGATTATTTTATCATTTTTCGGATCCCAGAGTCTGTATCCGTTGCATACCCGACAAAACGATTTGCTACTGCTTTTTTATCTATCTTACTTCCTCTTTGTAATAATTGCCCATGCTTTGGCTCCCAATATTCTTAATTTTTGTAAATGTATTTTTCTGTTAAATCTTTTAGCTACATCAAAGTTTATACTAGATGAGGGGACATCTATTGTGTTGGTATGCAAAACAGATTATCGCCTCACCCCATAGGTGTTTAGATAATTCTGAATCTAAAAATGAAGTTCTCACTTTATCATACAATGACTTGTTTATTCGTTCAGCGACGTTATTTTGCTGCGGTATGGTATTGTTTATTCTAATTTTATTCCTTTGTTGTAGGAAAATTGTTTTAAAATATTTGCTTTAAATTCACTCCCTTTATCACTTCTAATTCTTATTGTTTTCTTCCCAGATTGAGTTTTCAATTCTTTTATATATCTTATTACGTTACTTCCAGCTTCTGATTTTTTTTTTAACAAATAAACTTTAACAAAATGTGAATAAAAATGTGAAATATTAAAATGTTCCCACTCTGTCAGTATGTAATAATTCCTCAATAACAGTACTTCTCGGTTTTTCTTTACTTATGAACGGTTGTCTCGTTTTTTTTTTTACCTCTCATACACTTAACACAAACATCTGTTGTTGTGGGTAAGTTAAGGTTTTGCATGCCTAATCGATTTAAATGGTCTAGCTTGCGGTGTCACAATATTGCATCATTTGTATTTGTTACTTCTTTTGGATAAGTACACATTAATATATACAACAAATTTTCCTGTTCGCATATCCACTTTTTATTTTTAAATTTGATTACCGCATTATTTTCGTTAAAAATATACATAATACCTTTTTTCTGTAAGTTGCTTTACTGATATTATATTTACCATTAGATTTGGTAATATTAATCCTTTTATATTTATTTCTCTGTTATTATTGATCAGAATTACTGTTCCTAGTCTATTAGTCAATAGCGTATCGCCGTTTTTCCACACTACTCGTTTCGAAATTCTTGACTCGGCTCCTCGCCTCGTCCAGAAACATCTCACTTGTTACTGAAAACCTTATTTTCCGGACTTATAACATAAATGACTATTTCTACGACCACTATCGTAAATGAGAAATTTCAAACATTCAATTAATCGCGTAAGCGGGCCCTAACGCAGCCAATAGAGTCAGCAATAGATGGCGTCATTTTTAGTCGAACAAATGACGTCTCATTTTCAAAATCATAACGACGTATTTTTTGTGTCATTTTTAAGACGTCATATTTCAGACGTCATGTTGACGTACGTTTCACGTCAAACTATCACATGCGACGCACCTTCTATTAGCCTCTGCTATTATTATTTTATGCACACGCCACCACACAAACACGATCCACGTGTTTTACAAATCTAACCTCATTCATTGGGTATGGCGTTAAATTTATGGATGGTGATAATAGCAATATTGCTATTGTTGTCAGTAGTTGGCCAAAAAAATTAAGTTAAGATAAAATAATTTCGGATATCCAGTAAAAGTTTTAAGTGAAATTAGTTAAAAGAAAAAGATGTCAACCTGAATATTTATTATTATGCAGGAGTATATTGTGAGATATTTTGCTCACAATATATGTCATCTAATGAAGGCTTATAATTAATGGTGATTAATAATAAACCTTTTATTGGTTGAAAGTATTGATAAGAGTATTAATTAGATGTAACGTCCTTTTAGATATTGGAATTGGTAGAGAGCTGGGAATAGGACAATCGGTTGTTTGTAATTAATAAAAATATCCTAATTTTGCGAACGTTTCTTAGTTCTTCTGCCTGTCAGCACTGCGGAAGAAGAACTCCGAAACAAACGCTAAAATAGTTGTAATTTTTTAGTAACAAATAACCGATTGTCTTATTGGCAGCCCTCTACCAATTCCAATATCTAAAAGGACGTTACATCTCCATTCAAGTATTGATAAAAGTTTATAGATGTAAAAGATACCAGTACGTCTATTTTACGTCAATAATTGACGTCTGTTTTACGTCATTAACTTAAGTTTATTTCTAATAACGTCTTTAGTCCCTGACATATTTTCGTTTTTTAGTCATATTTTAGGTCATAATGACGTAAATTATTACCAAAAAGATGACGTAAATGTGACGCGTCTTTGCTGGCTGGGAACACACACTGTGCGTAATATGTGTACAGTTGTACAATATAAATTAATACAGTTAGGATTAATCAATGTAAAAAATGACAAATCTATCAAGATTTCATTTCCAAGTTAAATCCGATTAAAAAACATAGCACAAAACTCTAGTTGTAAAGCAATTATCCACTTCTGGAACTTTTACAGTCAAGTCCATAATATGCTACTTACAAGTCTTGATATGTAGTATACTATTGTATTCACATGTATTGTATGTATGTTTTATAGGATACGGTTATAGCACTGGTGATGAAAAAAGAAGAATAAAAAGACTAAATCACAGATTATTATTATTATTAATATTATTATTATTATTATTATTTATTATTATTATTATTATTATTATTATTATTATTAAATGGAATATCTACGATACCTACTATCCAGAGTAATAAATAAGTCACAAAGAAGTGCAAATATGACAACGTTGGATTTCATTCAGAACTCACTTCACTAGATTCATTTCTTTGAAATTGGTGATTTTGATAAACATATGTTCGTGACACATCGTGACAAACAATGACAGTCTATCATAATATTAATTTAAATAACAAAATGTAATTTACATCATAATTTGAATTATCATTACAAATACATTTGATTTTGGTGATGTGACCACACCAACTACATAATACAATGTCCATGTCAGTTTCATTCTAACCTAAAATAAATAAGTTGGCATAAATTTATAAGATGAAGAAGTTAACAGGGTCTTTTCGATATAACCAATGGGACCCTTGGCTTATTATAGCTCAGATTATATCTGTACAGACTATATTGTATACAACTTTAGGTGTGCTGCTGACACTATTGGGAAGTTTAGTCGGAGATACGCGATCATTAGATCATATATTTGAATATCATGTATGTAATTATTAGAATTATTAATTATTATCTGTTTAATGTTTATTTTTATAGGAAATACATGTACGAGACTTTGGAGGAAAAATTGTAATATCTGCATTTGTACTAAATTCATTAATTGGGTATGTATTTGGGTTAATTATTTTTTATTGTATAATGCATTTTATTTGTTAGTGTTTTATAAAAAATCTTAAAACAGATAATATAGAAGTTAAATCATAATGGTAGATAACAGTGGATTATAAGTGAGAAAAAGACCAAAATAATTTGCGAGGGAAAATTTTAAATTGTGAAAGTGTCACAAATTTTACGAGCTTGTCGTTTTGCTAGTGTGCGAAATGCGTTTTATATTATAGCAAGAACATTTATCGAAAAGCTAAGAACATTAACACAAATGAGTCACAATTTGCGGAAAATTATTCAATAATGATTTTATTGTTTTGTATAGAGTATACAATTTTTTCATAAAATCACATCTCAAGGGCCATATCCAAGAGTGTATTAATAAGTGAAAATAATTGTATTATTAAGGCAATGAATTCATAAATGCCTTTAAGAAACATGCCATATCCAATTCAAATAATATTTATCATATTTGTCAAACTATAGTCTGTCAATATAAATTCCTTAATAAATAATTGATTTATGCTTTTACAAATGTCGAATAAATCGGAGAAATACTATTCTACGTATAAATGTATACGAGACCTTATACCATTGTTTGGTTTTACAAATGACGAATAACTATATCTTGTTTAAACAAAAAAATATTAGGTTGGTAATACTATTTGGTAAAATGTCACAAAGTCGTTCGTTTTATCTGCCAATTTGTTGTGGAATTTACTAAAGTATTAGTGTTTATAAATGTGTGCACAGTTTTTGTTAATTTTTTCATTACCTTGCACAATATTGATGCTGGAATCTTGGATCCAACGCTTTCTTTAAGGTACTTGTAATTTTCATAGATAACCTATACTAGAAGTTTGTTTTCATATCTGACAATTATATTTTGACGTTTTGAACGAACCAATAAGATGTGAGTATAGTTTTGTATGAGTTAGCATGACTGTATAAGTTATACAAGCTTTATTTTAAATGGCGTCTATGTGTCTATTGTAAAATCCATTTTTGTGGTTTATCCTTAGAATAACACAATACGTGCTTTATCGGACATTTGTAAAAGCAGGCCTAAAACGCAAAATTTATATTGTTATGAAAAATATTACCTAGTTTGTTTATTGATAATTTTTTATAAATAAAAAATACTCATTCTAATATCAAACTTTGGAAAATACACTTGTATTTTTATCTTTGGTAATAGAATTTGTAACATTATATTATTTATAAAAATAACTATATGTAATTACCTAACATTAATTATTTTCAGTTCACTGGTATTATGGAAAATAGTGGAACGAACCAAGCTATGCTTAGATTTTAGTTCAACATGGCACTGCATCCATTTAATCATCTGTTGGCTTTACAATGGCTCATTTCCAACAACATTTTCATGGTGGGCTTTAAATGTAGCCTGTGGAGCATTAATGTGTGTATGTGGGGAATTTCTATGTCTGAGGACCGAATTGCAAGCTATCCCACTTTCCTTAGGCCCGAAGACTGATCTTTGATATTTTACATAAACATCTCATTTCAGTTATTTATGTGATAAGACACTTTTTATAACATAAGTGCCAATAGTCTATTTTGTATACATTTTAGAATATAACCCGTTAATATTTCAATGTAAATAACATACAATAAATAATTAAGGATAATTTTATAAATAATTTTGTTTGATTAAAAATTATTAAGTGTGGTGAATGCATAAATATACATCAAGTAATTGATTTCATAATTAGGTCATTAATTGTATGGAAGTATTAAGTAATCAGTGATGCGATAATAGTTATTGTCACTGATTAATATATTCTTATTTTATCAACCAATCGGAATCTGTATATTTAAAAAAATTGACCAATGCGGTTGATTTATAGTGATAAAACTGGCTATCAATAGGTGGTAAAAATTGATAAATGTGCACCTTGTTTTTACAGAAATAGACGGCCGATTTTGTGACATCAATTAATATTAATCTGACAATTATCCTGTATTTTTACACAGTTTGTGTAAAAGTACAGCAGCAATTTTTTGTAAGTAATGCATTATATATTTAATCACATATTAATTACATGTAATACACTCCAGGAACCGAGGCGATGTTAGCAATAACGAATAAAATTGGTTTTTTGCTAATAACTTTCTTAAATACTTGAAGAATTATTGTTTTGTTTTTCAATTAGGGTATCTAGCTATTTAGGTGTTTATATAAAGTGATACAAACACCATCTTAGTGTTAAATTTCCACCTGGGGTTAACTAAGAGCAGCATCTTGAGCAAAACTCCGAAACGGTACTCGTAGAGAAGAAATTTTTCAAATAAAAATTACATTTTATGAATAATATTTTTCCAACACATCGTAATATAAATTCCATCACCAGATAACTACTTATTCCGGCACTAAACATACTTCAAATAAATCTGTATAAGTCTGTGCTTGTACTTGGGCTTAGATGCCATAGGTAGGCTCGGGAAATCATATAAAATGACAAAAAACAACTAAAAATTGGATGTGATAAAGTCTAACTTGCTTGATTTAAATTTTTATTTTATTTAAATCATTTTTATTTAATTTAAATTGTTTCCATTTGATTTAAATAATTTTATTTGACTTAAATCATTTTTATTTGATTATAATCATTTTATTTCATTTAAATCTTGTAAATAGTAAAGTCAATTTGAAAAAGATTTAAATCAAAAGATTTAAGTTATAGATTAAAAAACTGATTTAAATTTAAAAAAATGATTTAAACCACAACGCGTCTGACAGCTCTGCCGAATGCTAATAAATATATTTTTGCTAATTTTGATAAAAATTGCAATTTTGGTGAAAATTAATTGACAAACACCAATAACTTTGTAGATCGTGTCAAAAAACTAACGAAAATCGTAATATATAAATGCCTCTAATCTATAATCCGTAAGATGGTGCAGATGCTAATTTTTAGTAAACTTTTGTAAGGATGTTTTCAAATTGTTCTACAGGGTGTTTCAAAATATTTATATTATTATATTATGTTTTACAGAGTTTATAAAGAGTGTTTCACTAATGTTATACCGGCGGTCTTAAAATGTTTGTACAAGATGTTTTAAAAATTCATACAATATTTTTTTAAGTGTTTATACAGAGTGTTTTAAAGTTGTTATACAAGATGTATCAAATTTTGCGTACAGAGTATTTCAAACTTTTTATACAGGATGTATCAAAATGATTATATAGGGTGCGTTAAAAAGTTTATACAGGTTGTTTAAAAATGTTTAATACAAGTTGTTTCAAAAGTTTATCCAAGATCTTTCAAAATTGTTGTACATCGTGTTTTAAAATGTCTATTACGAGTGTTTCAAAATTGTTACATAGGGCGTTTTAAAGTGTTGATACAGGGTGTTTTAAAATCGTTGTACAGTGTGTCAAATTTTATATACAGAGTGTTTTGAACTTGTATACATGATGTTGTCAAATACTTATACATGGTGTTTTGTTTGCTTTTATGATATTTAATATTTTTATTGGTAAGAAATCTAAAACATTTACTAACAAAAACAAAATATTTGGATGATATTTTAGACGAGTTATTGCTAGTTTGTTATAATGTGTTAAGAAATGCAATGAAAAGACATGAAGCGCCATCTGTCGATAGTAACATAAAACACATACGAGCAGCAGCAAAGTACATCGAGACGTTAAGCTAGCAACGGGTAATCGCGTAGTAGAACAGAACGTGTTATTATTAATAAACATTTAATCATCAATTCAACCAAATATACATTTCATTCAACCCCGCAACTTCCATAAAATCAACATATATATATATATATATATATATATATATAATAATTGCACTATAATTTAACCTATTTTTTGAAATATTTTTAATGTATGCGACCCGCCAGCCCATCCAGCTATTGCGTCATTTAAAGATTGGCTATTACTTCCACTTTTTGTTATTATTTGACTGCTAACATTTACTTTCTATGCTGTTATAGGTAAAGAAACTGTGTGGGTCGGCGGGTTACAAATATAAATAACATCTACCCGTAGTTAATAACATAGTGGGTCATCCACCCGCCCAAATAGCTAAAAACTGCTTATTGAGCCCACCGTAAACGCTTCTACAAAGTTACTGAAAAAACAAAGGGGGGTTCGACCCAATTTCTTAATTAATAAAATAGTGGCCCACCCACTCGTACAGCTATTTATTTATTAAGAAATTAGAAGACGAAGATGTTTCTACAAATTTTATTACATAAGAAACGTTTCCCATAAAATTTCTTAATTAATAAATAGCTGGGTGGGTGGGCTGGTTAAATATATATTTAATATCGACCAGTAGTTGATACCTATCCGCCCAGCTAATTACTATTAAAAAAAATAGATGTTAAACCCACCGGAGACGTTTTTGCAAATATAAAGAGCCTTACATAATTAAAATGCAGAGATAACCTAATATTTGTATGCCGCTCTGTGGATTGCAAAGTTTGCCCGTTACGTTCAAAAATATTAAAAATCTTTGTATTGAATTTCAATACAAAGATACCAAATAAGTAATTAAATATTTACTATCAATTTTCACAAGAAGCAAAATACAAATTTAAACATTTTGGTAGGTTGGAACGCAGAGGTGGTGGAGTAATATCGGTATGTTTTTAAATAAGAATGAAGAAACGCTGTCAACTATGATGAAATCTTTCGGTGATGTTAAAAGTGTTGACAAATTTTTGCAAATATAAAGAGGTGTCACGTCCAATTTTTGGATAAGTAAACAGCTGATTGAGTATGCTACAAAAATCAATAATCTAGACCATTCGTTGATACTATAGTGACCAACCCACCTGCCTAGTTATTGTGTAATTAAGAAATTGGTAATTAAACCCACCAAGGATGATTTTACAAATCTAAAAGTAGTTTTCATTATAGTGCAATTATTATTGAGCAATAGTTTTATTTTATGTGACCCACCCATCCAGCCAGATGTGATTGGATATTATCTTTAACTGTGATTTTTAAAATTTTATATACATAGTAAGTAATTATCAGCCGTTAAATAATAACAAAATAAAAACGCCCACCCGCCCACCTAGAGTGTCATCAAAAAGTTGGATATTAACCTAACTTTTTCTTATTATTTGACAAAACTCACAACAGGTGTGGATAATATCCAATCTTTTAATGACATAACAGCTGGGTGGGTGGGCGGGTCACATACTTTAAAAGTATTGATAAAAATAGTTTTAATTATAGTGCAATTACCTTTAGCAATAGTATCAATTTATGTGACCCACCCACCCGCCCAGCTAGAGTGTCATCAAAAAGTTGGATATTAATCCCACTTTTTGTTATTATTTGACAGAAATCACAACAGGTGGGGATAATATCCAATCTATTAATGACTTAACAGCTGGGTGGGTGGGCGGGTCTCATATTTAAAAAATATTGATAAAGATACTTTTAATTATTGTGCAATTACCTTTATCAATAGTTTTAATTATACAGCAATTACCTTTACCAATAGTTTCAATTTATGTGACCCACCCACCCGCCCAGCTAGAGTGTCATCAAAAAGTTGAATATTAATCCCACTTTTTGTTATTATTTGACAGAAATCACAACAGGTGGGGATAATA
>JARJEC010034838.1:0-10829 GCA_030264575.1 Tachinus sp. AB-2021 | reverse complement strand
TTGTTGTTATAAAATAAAAACTATCAAATCAAAAATAATTAATGTTAAATATTAATGGTTGACTTGATAAGTATATTACAAAATCTAAAAAAAAACACTTTGAAGATAATGAGTGAATCCTGTTCTACAGGATTTTATTGATATTTTACAAACCTAAGCAAACATTTTCTCCGAAATGTTATTTTTTTTACAATATTTTATTTTCGTTTTTGTAAATACACAACGTTGTGTTAACATCTACTGCCATATGTCTGGCAACATTCCGCAATCATTTTGAGATTTTAGAACATGCTTTTGGCAGTATCTCTGCAGTTTTGACAAAACCAATTTAATATTTGCAAGGTTTTGTAGCATTTATTCTTATTTATAAAAAAATTGACATATTTAAAATGTTATTTATCGTATATGTTTACATACCGCTAAGTGATCTCTTAAATACCTTGACAAGCCGCGGCTTAGTGCATTTTAGTCACAAGGTGCAGACGGGCGTTTTAGTTACAAACTGTAGTTAGATTTGTTAATGGTCCAAATCAAGATACTTGTTCGTTTGCCTTGCAATCAATTTGTTAAAATAACGCGACGCATCATAACAAGAGCAAGTAATTTTGTATTTTGCAGGAAAAATTAACCTAAACAACAGTTGAAATGCATGTTTATTGGTACTGCACCCAAAATTACTTAAGCAGCGGCTTCGGCAACTGCTAGTTTATATTAATCAAAAAGTTATGAACGTGTATATAGTTTTTGCAACAATTGTCCTCAAGATAGCCAAACAAATTCATTATTTGAAAATGGATAACTTACTTGCTTATTTCCAAAATCTTTTTAAAACGGCCAAACCGGAATTTTTTGGGAACTATCTATTCAATAGTGCTAATGACTATTAATCTACAACAAGTACCCCACAATGTGTGCATTTCTGAGGCGTAAATCAGACCGTTGCAGACTTAAAAAGTCACAAATATTGAAATCTCAGTAAATTAGAATATTCTTATCATCTACGCCGGGCTAAGAATAGTTATTTAGAAAGATATAAAACTCTTGTCAGCGGGATGAACTGACAAAAATTCAAGAAATCATGTTGTAACCCTCAACACTGCCCTTTTAATTCACATTTCTTATACACAAACAAAAAATTAACGTCAGTAACTACCAGCTGGGAACTATTAATTTAATTTGGTACCTTCTCTAGCGTAGTAGGAAAATTGTTAAAATTGGCTGACCCTGCTGCTTACACTCCATTGCATAAAACATCCTCAGCGACGATTTTGTTGGACTCAGGTAATGTTACAATATGATGTAATTAATTTAGATAAAATACATTCTACGTCTATTATTTGTAAAAAATTGTTATATAGTTTTTTGACATAAAACGTTTAATTTGACCTGAAATTAATAAAACGTCATTTAGATAACATACATTCTATGTATATTATGTGTCAAAAATTTGCATATGGCTTCTATGACTTGAAACAATCACAAAATTACATTAGATAGATACTATCTAGATATCTCACTATTTTACATTATTTGTTATATTTTCAGCATTGTACAGCAAGATTTCTAGGTATTTTTATAGTACATAGCTATCCATGGCTTAGCTACGAATTTTTAATTCTATGAGGCCATTTACACGATCAATACTGTGAATATTTGTGAATGAATGTGTTACCCTTACACGGCAAGTAATACTGACATTCCAATTACTGACAGTGTCACATCAGTATCATATTTTCCATTATAAACCTTACATCATTCCATCAGTAGTAGACCTTACACCATACTGTCAATATTTTGAAATATTAATAGTAATATTGATCGTGTAAGGGGCCTTATACTGATGTGATATTGTCAGTATTATTGTAAAGGGCCTTTAAGAAAAATTATATTTGACACCACCACATCAACAACTCCTTTTGCAGAATGTTTTTGAGATTTGAGTAAAATCAAAGCATTTATAATATATTTAATAAAATGTTATCTCGTGTTTTAAATATATGTTATATAATATCGTTGCTTCCACAGTATCATATTAAAAATATAGTGTGTCAATCTTGATATGATATGAAATTCACAGACGTAGTTCGTACATTTGATTAAATTGAACTCAACTCATGCACATTGTATATAATAGCTTTTAATATGGTTCTATTTGAATATATTTACAAGCGAATTATATATCAAGGCCGATGTGTTAAATATATATTATACAAATTCTCTCACTTTAATAAGTTTCTGAATAAAGCCAGGGCACGTGGCATACCTGTTATGGAAAGATAAAATAAATATAAAACATAAATAATATTTTGTATAACAATCATTTTACTAATTTAATAATAATTTATTAAATAAAATCATAATTTATGTGTCACAGTATGCAAATTGTAATTGATTTTGATTTTCTATTTTAATTGCTATGTAAAATACAATTTCAAACATAAAATTTTGCATTATTATAAAGCATTTCATTTTCAAATTAATTTTTTAAAAAATTATAAATATTGTTATATTCAATATGTCAAATGTCAAATACTATTATAGAATTATATTAATTATTTATGCATGTAATTATATTCATTTTGCTTTGATTTAATTTATTAACTGCCAAACCTACTTTGCTAAGCATAAAAAATATAATAACAAACACACGTGCACGAATGCGTCTACAAATAATGCGCGGAGTATTACGTGGATATTCCCACATATTTATAGAAACATGAATAAAAACTCACCTTATTCCTGGGCAGAGACAACATGATGTCGGTGGTTCAATTCACACACTAAAGTAACTACTAACTAATCAAACTTGATAAAAACTTTTCAGTTTATTAACGTCATCGACTGAGCAAGCGTGTATTATTTTTCAACTCTCCCCCCTAACCGACACGTTCGCGGTCTTGTTATTTAACATTTATCGCGCAATTACGTGTTATCACTATTTTTTTTTTAATATTTGAAGTTGCCTGTTTAAGATTTTAATCTTCTATTCAATATTTCATTTAAAAGTTTGGTTATGTTGGCGTTGGAAGCTTTCTCCAACAACCAGTTTTTAAATAGTCGGAGCCTTGAAATTATGTTAGGAATTCATTCAATGTCAAGTATTTTAACAGTTAATACTATATTCATAAGCGAAATAAATCAATACGAGCAATTTTATAAAAGGTGCATAACGCATGCGTTTACCAATTAAGTAAAGCCTGCTTAACTGCAGCCGAGGTCGTTCACTTTAAGTTTTATACGATATACATTTATGCAATTATATCTGCAATAATAAGAATTTCTATTAACACATAAAAGAAGACCTCGGGGACAAGACACCTGTAAGCCACCGTCTGAATTTATTGAGTATGCAAATTAAAACTGCAATATTAACAGAATCTGTACTTTTTATTTGATTTTTACACGTTTATTGCATAGTTTAATAATTTAATATACACGGAACATATGTATATGTATAAAGGTTATACATAATATGCTATTAACATATTTTTTAACTCAAATCAGTTTAAAAATTGCAATTCTTTAAAATTTTAATTTAATAGCCAAGGTCTTCAATTATTAAATTACCATTTTTATGTATCAGCATATTATTGTTATTAATTTAATCACATTAAACATATAAACTATAATAGGATATTATATTTGTAAATTTTTATTATCTCGAGTATAAAGATTAGATTATAATGATTTACTAACCTTTTTTGCTTTCGCATTAGACCGATAATAGAAATACTTTTTCTAGTATTCATGACCACATAAAAAAGTTATTTAAATAAAATTATGGAAAATGTAATACATTGTCAACACTTTATTCTTTCTATGATATCGAATCAAATACAAATTTAAGAAAAAGTTTTAATTAAATTAATCAACACTATAATCTAAAATTGTAATATAATTTATTTACGGTTTATTAAATTTGCATAGATTTTTATTAAATTATAAACTTTAACTGTTTATATTAATTATATAATAAAATGAGTTTTTAGATCAATCTGATGTGCCCGTATTTCACCGACTGTTATTAAAATCGAGTTTTTTATCATCTAAAATCAAACTATTGCATCAATCTGTTTACTTATTTTA
The DNA here is from genome assembly GCA_030264575.1 of Tachinus sp. AB-2021. Taxonomy (NCBI): domain Eukaryota; kingdom Metazoa; phylum Arthropoda; class Insecta; order Coleoptera; family Staphylinidae; genus Tachinus; species Tachinus sp. AB-2021. Next base: position 6,743 of record JARJEC010034838.1, on the reverse strand, counting down.
TAGAATTCTAAAGTCAACTAAAATAGAATTGTAGTTAATTGTTATATTTATTTATTATTATTTGCAAACAAATCTGCAGCAGTAGTTCTCGTAAAATTCGAAGTACATATAGAGTATGCTGTATTGGCGCTTGCGTAGTTGATTTCATAAGGAATTGATTTTTACTACTACAGAAAATAGAAAAATGTTTGTACTTTTTTCTAATTTTTTTCTTTGCAAGCTGTTGATCTGCAAAATATCACTATAATAACAATTACAACTTTTTTACACTGTATACACGGTTTAAATAAAATCCGCCCTATTTTGTATTATTATTATTTATGATAATATCCCACATAACACTGTTACGTTTTATTTACGTTTTGAAACGTAAACTATGAAATTTTAAACATTTCATAAACTGTTTTATTTAACCCAAATATTACTGGCGTCCTTTTAAAAGGATGCAAAATAGAACTCTGCAAAATTAAGTATAGCTAAATTCAACCAGATGAAACTACGAGTTTTGCTATTGGAACGTGTTGTGATAAAGTGTTGAATAATTTTTTAGTTATTTAACTTTAACCAGACTGATTTTTTTTTAATTAAACAGTTTTTTGTATCTCCATTTGTTCGTTAGAATATTTAATAAACTTAACAATCTAATAAACTTAACTTAATTTTACCTTATTTTACTAGTGGCCTTTAAAAAAGACCGGCATTTTTTCTAAATATTTCAAAATCAAATAATAGTAAACAAAAATTATAAGTATATATAATGAATCATTTAAAAGGAGAATTTTGAATATATATTTTTTAAATTAAATAAGTAACATGTGGGTTAAGTGTTTTTATTTTAATTTGCGTAAAATGTCCGCAAATGAAACATAAAATACGATATTAAAATTTACGTAAATACGGTACATTACATTTACGCTTTTAAATTTGCGTAAAAGAAACGTAAAACGTAAATTTTACGCAAAAATTTTCATTAAAAAAACATGCAAATTTTACATTAATTATTTACGATTTATTCACGCAAATCTGTTGATTAATTATTTACTTATTTTAAAATGTATTATCAAATAATAAGTTTAAGGCGCAACATGACATAATTGATATTTGTTAAATTTAACAAATATCAGTTATGTCATATTGCCCCTTAAGAGTTCAAACAATTATTTATACTTTATAATCATTTTAAAATTTGTAATAGTACTTACAATTAAGAGGAGACACCACTCTCAGAGAAAGAGTATCCGTATCTCTAACAAAATTAGCTTACAAAAGGAACTTGATGCAATAACTAAGAGACACGTGTCACTAAAGGAAAAAGAAAAACACCAAGATTATAATAAAGTAGGAAAACGGGTGCGGCTGACAAAAACATTCGTATCATAGCAAAACTATATTGGCAACAAATAGCAGAAATGCGTGTAGGATATCATAAAACAAAGAAACTAAAAATATGTAGAGGTGTGTGGTAGGGGTGTGTGCTCTCGTCTATGCTATTTAATATATTTGGAAGATATTTTCAAAGAAGCACTGGATGGAGTGGAGGAGGGAATCATAGTCAACGGTGAGCTCCTCAATAACATCACATTTGCAGACGACTCCGTCATAATGGCTAGTAGTGCCGAGGGACTCCAACTTATAATGAAAAAGATCAAATCCACTGGCGAGATATACGGTATCAGTTTAAACACAAAAAAGACCAAATGCAAATGCATGGTAGTCACCAAAAACAATCCTGAAATTATGATGACGTTGAAAGTCAGAAAGCTAGAATACCTTGGACTTATTATGAGGCACAATGAAAGGTATAGAATACTCCAAGTTATTCTGGAAGGAATTGTGCTTGGAAAAAGAGGTCCAGAGAGGAGACAAATATACAAATCCAACTGTTTAGAAGATCCGTCAATAAAGTGAAGATAGCCATGATGATTGCCAATATCCGCAGTGGATAAGGCATGGAACGAAGAAGAAAAAGAATAGTATTTAATTAGATAAGTATTTAATGAGTTATGAATAAAATAAAAACAGGTAATTTTTGTCACCAACACTGTACCGATGCTATCTATAACAAAAAATAAAAAAATCAATTATGTATATACATAAATATTACAAATCCTGTGACAATAGCAACATTGAACATAATAATAAAGTCACAATATAAGTGGTTATGTATTATTGTATATGGACATATCTAATAAAAACTGTAAATGACACAACCTCAAAATGCAAATAAATAATGTAACTAGAAAGTCGATTGATAATAACAAATTTAAATACTTACGATACAGTCATTTATACTTTGATTAAAATAACATTGACACGAACTAGCAACACAAACAATATGTACACTTATTGCATATATTTAGCAATATGCAAAAAATATGGTAAATAATTTACGTAAAATTTGCGCAATACTATTATAATACGTTATATAAACTTTAACGCCTAATTTACGTTTTATTTACATTTTTATTTGTATGTAAAAATAACGTATTAAAATAAAACGTTTTATATAATATAAATTTTGTAGTAAAGTTTTTATAACGTAAACCAATTTGCATATAATTTACCTTAAAAAATATAATTTACGTTTTTATTGCGTATTATTTACATATCATTTTTAATTTAATATTGTAACATAAAATTGATGTATTGAAACGTAAATTTTATGTAATGTGTTTACTGGGATAATTTTATATTTATTTAATTAATACAACAAATCTATTGTACGCTTATACCGGTTGGCCCAAGCTATAGGTAAGGCTGTTTTATTTTGTTATTTAGGAAGCTAAACAAATGAAATTTAAACGAGTATACATGAAAAATGCAATTTATTGTGATATTTGTTGCATCACTTCCAATTATTCCGGAAACGACGTCATCTTGTAAATTTTCAAATGGAACAATATATTTTTTTGTTATTATTTTAAATTAGTTTGCCAATTTAAATACAAAAACGTATCAATCGTCTACTTTTATTACCATAGTAATACAATTTTTTTTTGTTTTTTGATCTAGGTCGCTGTGAACCGGTTAAAATCGTTCAAAACTGGTCAAAAATTATTTAAAATAATAATTTAGGTCGATGTTGCGTTAATGGCGCAGATTTTCTAAGCACGCTTTTGTAGTTTTTGATCAAAAAGTTAATGTTGTCAAATGGAACCTCATGAGTCAATTATGACTAACCAAGAAAAAATAATTGTCTGCATGCAATGAAACCAAACACATAACATTTGATAAAAAAATAACGAAAATAAATGTTGAATTGAATTTAAAAAATCGGAAATTTAAATTTAAAAGTTGGCGTTTTAAATATTGACGTTTTTATTTTGGAATGTCATGGCCAACTTTGTTTAATTAAATTACAGATTTTTTCGATGCAATGGCATTTACTTTAGTTTTTTTTTTGATAAAATATAATGTGTTTGGTATCATTGCATGCGGAAAATTATTTTCTATTGAATAGTTACAATTGACCAATAACGTTCCATTAAAAAAATCGACTTTCCGACTTTCCTTAATTTTTTTTTAATACTTTTTATCAGTTTTGATCCATTTTAGCCGATTCGCAGCCATCTAGATCCAAAAACAAAAACAAGTGTTTTTTATGCCATGGTGATGCAAGTTGACGATCAATACGTTTTTGATTTCTTTAAAATTCACAAGATGGCTTCGTTTCCGGAATAACCGGAAATGATGCCGGCTTCTCAAATATTACAATAAATTGCATTTTTCTTGAATATATACACTCGTATAAAATTCATTTGTCTATCTTCAGAAATAACAAAATAAAACAGCCTTACCAATGGCTTAGGTCACCCGGTATATTAATAGATATGCATATATACCAAGTCATGCCGTTCCCTTTTTTTGAATAGACATTAACACAGAGTGCAATTGCCAAAATTTTATTTTTAAAACTTATTTTCTGTTATTTTTCACACGTTTCTATTCTTACATACTTCTTTGGGTTCTGTAATACCTTTACTCGTGCACTTTTAAATTTTTTTTCGCGCGTATTTACATACAGCATCCAACCAACTCTTACATAGAATATGTCTTTTCAGATACTTTTCCATTTGTAAATTTTATAAATGAGCATTAAACATAAAAAAACATAAAGATAAAAATATTATATATTATTATTTTCATAACGCCCGCGTTGAAGTAGTGTCAGAATATTTTTTAAATTCATCATGCACGACAGAAAAATTATTCTAAATTATTATTATTATTATTTAATTATTTATTTAACGTTGGCCTATATCTGTAATCTTTATACTAATTACCAACGCCAGATGTTAACCACATCTGCAAATGTGGCCGCCAATTATAAAATTTCAATTTGAGACGAGAAGTTTGGGCTGTACCTTGAACTGACATATGACAGCTAAGCCACTTTCTAGGCAATTTTGTGGGTGAGTTATTACAACATTAACTAATGTCAAAAGTACTAATTTGTGTAGCCCACCCACTAAGCTATTTATTAATAAAGATATTGCACATCAAATCTTTCGTTCGTTATTAAATTTTGTAAAAACAAATCAAGTGGTATAAATGTAAAATTTCTTGATTATAGAATAACTGGGCAGGTATGTGGGTTACCACACTAATGGTTCAGATTATTTATTTTTGTGAGCTATCTATCATATCTGTTAATTATTAATCAAGAAAGTCCAGATTATTTATTTATATAACCTACCCGACCATCTATTTTATTAATTAAAAAATTGTATATCAATACTTTTTTATGATTAAACTTGTAAAAAAATCAAGTGTGATAAATGTCCAATTTCTTAATTACACAATAGGTAGGTGCGTTACCACACTATTAACTATAGGTTCAGATTATTTATTTTGGTAACTCTTCAACACATGTATTAATCAAGTAATTGTATATCAAAACTTTCTTTTGTAATTAAATTTGTGGTAACAATAAGGCTGTCTAACGTTAAATTTGTTCATTATTTGTAGAAACATCTACAATTAGTAAGTGAGTATAATGTCTTATTTCTTAATTACACAATAGCTGAGCGGGTTGGTGGGTTACCATATTATTATTAACAACCGGTACAGATTATTTACTTTTGTAACCCACCTCAACCACCCACCTATTTATTAATCAAGAATAGGTGGGTATAATATTCAATTTCTAATTTACACAATTGCTGGTTTAGACATTTTTTAAATTTCAATTGAATGCAAATTAAATCAATTTTAAATATTTATTTTAAAATAAAATAAAACATTGTATATCGCACATATTCTTTACTACCAATGCATTAATTTTTTCTGTATCATTTAAAACATTTTCTGGCAATAGAAATAAATTAAAAGTTGTTTTATTTCAACTCAACAACTAGGATCAATAACTCAATAACTAAGATCAGAATCAATAAAAATATTAAACATCATTAAAGTAGGAAAACTACTGTATCTTCGACATACCACAAAAGACTAAACCTAACTTAATCTATCCAAAATTCGACCTAACCTGACTTGTTCTTTTATTAGAATAATGTGTGGAAAATGTATGGTAAATATCCTGATACGGTTACTGTTACCTTGTTTCTCTATTTCTGTTGGCTGTACTAATATTATAATCCACTTCTGATCGTTTTTTCAATTTTGCACCACCCGCATGCATTTGTATTTTATCAAAACATCTTTCGGTTCTGAATAGACTATATAATCTAAAATTTAAAAGGTTCTCAATTGTTGTTAAAGAATACAAAGTTTTAAAATATTATGAAAGTAAATGACAATTAATAATACACAAAAATTATATAACAAGTTTTATTACAATATTAAATAACTTACACTATTTAAACTATAAATAATTTTATACTAATAATACTATTTACAATAAATATAAAAAAGTTTATACCCTTAATATAAGAGTCGAAATATTGCAACAAAACAGATTAATTAAATTTCTTCCTCCGCGATCAAACAATTTCAATGTTGACAATGTACGAGGAAAAAATTAAATGAACACAATTTGTACACATGAGCAAATTGATACACAAAATACATTTTTAACAAAAAAACATGCACCTACTTTATAAAAAAAAGGGGAATGTATTTGGTATGGGTTTATAATAATAATAAATTTGAACTTGACTAGGAAATTGTGATTTTGTAAACTAATTAAACTTTTGGGTTTAGGGTGAGAGCATTCCTCAGGAAAGTAACCGACATGTGTGTTTTGCTATTTTGTACATTCGGGGTATTATTTGAGTCAAGATTGCTTACAAAACTGCATTTTAATGTGTGCAAGTAAGCTTCTCTGTATTGTTTGTTCATGGTCACGTATATAACAGGGTTTGCACAACATGCTAAATACAGCAGTAAATATCCTAATACGTGTAACGGGGGATGTTTAACGTCTGGATCAAACACTTTTACAATTGTTAATGGAAGATAACAAACAACAAAACATGCAAATATTACTATGACCATTTTGGTGATGTGCATTTCACTTCGTTTGGTGTTGATATGTGTACTACTATGTAGGGCAAGTCGTTCGTGCGATTTTCTCACTACCCAATATATTTTTGCGTAACATATTATAATTATAATACAAGGCAACGCAAAACCTAAAGCAAATAACGCCACTTTAGGACTATGTCCATTTTTATCAGGATTTATTGAGCATGTTCCCAATTTGTCGTCAAATCCAAAGACTCCCCATACTTTGAATAAAGTTGGTATTTGCAAACCATAACTGAACATCCAAATAATACCTA
>JARJEC010034767.1:0-15150 GCA_030264575.1 Tachinus sp. AB-2021 | reverse complement strand
ATAATATAATTATAGTTATAATTTCTTCGCAAAGTTATAAGAAGTATGGTTTTCCTAAATAAAGGCCTAGAACGCATGATTTGATACACCCGGTATATATTTTGATGTCATTTGTATACTTTTAAAAAATAAATAAAATTTGTTGTTTATAAATTTTAATTATAGTGTTGTTCATTAAAAAAATCGGATCCGGCAGCAACAAAATCTTTCGAATGTTGGTAGAATCTGCCGGTTACCGGATCTGGATTCCGAACACTTCTAAAAATGTCAAAAACCTGTTAAAATAATTGTGAAATATTAAAAAGAAATAACAAAATGTTAGCAAATCAAATCGACAAATTAAAAATAATGTTATAAATTATATAACAAATACAAAATGTCAAAAACTACCACAAAATATTTAACTATATTTACAATGAGTCATAAAACAATTTAAAAAATCTATTATTAAATTTGAGAAAAGTAAATAAAGTAAAAAAAATAAAATGTACATAATACATATTACGCAATATTTTCAAAATGTTATTAAATAACACTAAATGCAAATAAAAGTTGATCAAAATTGTAAAATGTTTAAGAAAGTGGAAAATATTTTGCAAAATGTCGTTTAGTGTGACAAAGCATAAAATATATTACTAAATGTTGAACATTATTTGCAATAAAGTCAAGGTGAGTGGTTATGTGTCCTTCTTGTAAACAATATAGGATAGCAAACTAAATAACAAAATATCTACGAAAGAAAAATCAGTATATGTAGTAAAAATATAAAAAAATATTTGTGAAATTTATCGATAGCATGTAGAAAAATATCTCTGGCATTACAATGTTTATTGACATTTCACAAATATTTACCGACTTTTTTGTTGCGGAATAACAAAACAAGAAACAAAACCAATCTGTTCCATATTTTTTTAAAATAAATTAAATTCATTTTAATTAACTTTCCCACCTTATGACAGTTGAAAAGTTAATTGTTAAAGCAAAAGCTGTGTATTAATTACTACTTTTAATACAAATTTAAATTGAGCTTTTCATTGCTCAAATAATGCTCTATCGACGCGTGTAAATGCAGTATGCTTATTAACATCAATAAACATTATTATTAGTATCTCTTTTATTATTATTAGTAACATTTTATTATTATTTAATCTTTGTATTTCTTTATTTTTTCAGTAAACAGTTTTACTCTTTATGTTTACAAACAATATTTACATAATTTCGCCAAATCGTGAGCATACAAATCACATTGTCCAATCAATGTTTGCTCGCCATTCTAAAGCCAAATTAAATCCAACATTTGATTTCAATTTGCTGACGTTAATCTGTTTGTTAGTAGTCATAATTAATAGATTACCATTAGTAAAGCAGCAATTACAAATGCATCATCATTAGTCTCAATAGTAAATTATTATGAAATTATCACTTAGAAAATGAATACGGATACGGATGTAAAGTACATGACCGGCCCTATATAGTTTTTATTTATTACTAAAAATAGATTAATAAAAAAGACCTCGAGACAAGAAGACTAAGCCACATCTCAAATTTTAAAGAGTTGCAATTTTAAATTGAATTATTTATATTTAAATAGTTTCTGAGAAACTGAAAATAATCAGAGAGTTTGGAAACTCCTTTCAAAATAGATGACAAAAAAACTTTATTTATAAATCTACTTATTGTAGAAACTTATCAAAGGATATTTAAGTAAAAATATCTTAGAAAGAATCAAATTATCCCGTCAAAAAACTTTTTTGAAACAATTACAAACTTTAAACTAAGTGTGATATAATTTAACTTTTTTCTGCAACTTTAAGCTTTTAATAATTACGTAACTTCATATTCTGAAATAATTTGTTTTTCATTTGAAAAGTGAAATGAAAACATTAAACATTTTAAGGTCACGCTACTTTTTGTTATTCTGTTTTATGGCGTTGTAATTTTATTACGAATTAAAAAAAATGAAAGTAAATTAGTCAAATAGCGTGATTTATTTTGATAAAATTGGAATTGAACATGTGCAATTATTCAATTTTCAAGTATTATAAAAAAAAGTTTTAATAATTTTATTTTAGTTCATTTTACATTAACTTTACTATATTTGAAAGTCATTAATTTTCATATTTAAATCAACTCAAAGTTGGCATTAATTAAAATACTCATTACTACGATTGCTATGTTAATATATAACAAATTTTAGAATAAATTGAATCGTTCCTCTTGGACAATTCGAACGACCTTAAATAAATAAATAAACAAACGGATGAGTCGCCAAACAATATGGTGAAAATTCATATTGCATTTTGATGATTGAAGAGATTATAATGTGTTTTTTAAATTAAAAATAATACATATGAGTATTATAAAGGAGATCACCGGATGTTGAACAATACAGGATACACCGGAAACTTTACATGGACGCAGCAGCACACAACCGGACAGAGTACCTGATCTAATTATATTTATTTATTTATTTCACGTCAAACTACCGCGAGTGTCGCGCATTTATGAAAATATTGTTATCTTATTCGTTCAAATCATGAGAATATAAAATGCCGTTCGATTATTTCTTCTTAGTGTTGTTCTATTTAGCACCAATACATTGCCAATTGATAAACGAAAGACGACCCAATGTTAGATTATCACAAGGCTACATAATCGGAGTAAGTTATTTTGTTTTGGTACCAATCTTATTCAACATCAATTGATTTTTATATGTTTGAATGTATGAAATTGTTTTCAATGTTATTAGAACTGACCTTGGTTTAGGTTAAGTTAGGTTATGTCATAATAACGGCCTTATTTCGCAAACACACTACTATAACATAGTAAATAACTCGAAGGACTTTTCAATTACAACAATATTTTTTGCAACAACATGTTGTTAATGTTGTTCTTGCTGTCCCATTTCTTTGGACCATTATTTGTATATTAAAACTACAGTTGATATTAAAATCCTATGCCAACTAGTATTTTATTCAGAATCTTGATTTTTGACAATATCAATATTCGCATTATTAGTTGTGGTACTTTTAAGAGCTAATACCATACAATCATAAGTTTTTAATTAATAAAATAGCCTGAACACTTTTAATGATACAGATTTTATCTGAGTATGTTGGATTGAACACTTTCAATTCAAGTATAAACCAAATTTTTCTGTTTTTCTTGGTTTTTTACCTCAATTTCCATTTTCTTGATTAATTAATTTTGTGCAATCAATTCAAAGTCTCAAATTTTATTCAGAAATTCAAAGATTTGGTCTAGTAAGTTTTTAAACCCAACAATTTATTAAAAATTGCAACATAATACAGAAATACTGAAGTGCATCAACCTTGTTCTAATTTTGTTGCTGGGATCTACCCAATTTTAGATACCAAATGATCTACTGAGCAGGAACCCTTAAGTGGCTTGCTCTAATTTTATTGTAAGGATAAACCCAATTTTTTACTACAAATGATCCACTGGGCCTTGTTGCTGGGATCTACCCAGTTTTTCATTCCAAGTGAATTACTGAAGCTTCAAATGTTAAATTTCACCAATCTATCAAGTATTTTAGTAGGATCTATTTATGATCCATTGGTTGTTCTTCTGTTTTGCCCCAACTTACGTGCAAATTTCTGCAAGTATTAGAGATTTAACCATTTTTTAATACCAAAAGATCTTCTAAGCTAAAGCTTCAAAACAAAAAGTGGAGTATTTTGGCCGCAAAGAACTGTCTATGGAGTATTTTAGTAAGGCAGAAATGTGTTTATAACTTCTTCAACGTTTTTTTAATGCACCTAGAATTTTTTGCTAACGACTACTCAATTTAAATGCAGAAATACTCAAGTAAACTCTAATTTCTTTTAAATGGCTTGCTCTAATTTTGAAGCAATGATAAACCGTTTTTTTATTACAAATGATCCACTGAGCGAAAGCCTCGTTGCTGGGATCAACCCGGTTTTTGATTTCAAATGATTTGAGCGGAACCTTCAAAGGTTATATTTTTGTTGTTCTTCTGTTTTACGTTATTTTTGCTAACGACTCCCCAACTTACATGCAAATTTCTGCAAATTAGCTCCAATTTTGTTGCTGAGATTTAACCTTTTTTTATACCAAATGATCTTCTAAGCTGAACCTTCAATACAAAAGTGGAGTATTTTGGCCACAAAAACCTCTCTATGGAGTATTTTAGTAAGTAAGACAGAAATGTATTTATAACTTCTTCAACGTTTTTTTTTATTGCACTTGGAACAACCCAGCTTAATTGCAGAAATACTCAAGTAAAGTGAGTCAAAGTTGCTTAAATTTTATTGCTGCAATTTAACCAATTTTCGACGCCAAATGATCTTCTGAGCTAAACCTTCAATACAAAAGTTGAGTATTTTGCTCGCAAATAAAGGTTCTTATAACCTCTTAAAATATATTTCCAAGTGCCACTGCAATTTTCGCTAACGATTTTCCAACTTGACTGTTAAAATGAAGTTATCCAACTAAGTTGAGCATACTTTCATTTTATTGCAATAACATTTATTGTACAAAATATATTCTACAAATCCAAAATTGGTTTTAATTCGTTTTAACATATTTGAACAAATTATTTTATCAAAACCCGATGCTAGCAGACAAGAAATTGATCATTTCACTTTTTTAACAATTTTGGAGTTACCACAAAGTTTTAACTTTGAAAAAAAGCAGTTTTATCGAAAATTTGTTATGAACAACCAATTACGATTACAATATACATTACAAACATTTGTAATCGACGTTTTTAGCAAAGCAAATATGCCCCATTTGTAACCCTAAACAGTTTGCTAACCACTCGCAATATTTGGGTTTCCTTCCTTTAAACGAGTTAGCTGAGTGAGATAAGCTTATTCTAATTTTGTTGCAATAAATTATTAACATTCGTGTATAATCATCTCTATACGACCAACAAGTTACATAAATTTGCTAAAAACTTTTCTCAAAGTACATAGTAGAGTAGTAGAGAAATTTTATATAACTCAATTATTTTAGTCACAAATTTGACTGGTCAAACAATGGTGCAGCCTCACCATAAGACAAGATATTATTATTTTTTGTACGAACACTTAAATAAATATTAGTAGAACTGATGAGACGGATTCAAAGTATCTGCAAACTGGTTCCTTCAAAGGTCTCCCAAAATGTTTGAAAACGCCAACTTAGCTATTAGTAATTTATTAAACAACTCAAAATGTATCTCAAATGAAGGACATAAACTACATGTTAAAGTATTCAATCAAAATTTCCAATTAAAGCTTTCATTTCCAGACAAAAGTATACGGTGATGGAGGAAAAATTGCAAACGCATTTTTCGGGATACCATATGCGGCACCACCGGTGGGTATGCTGCGCTTCGCCCCGCCACAAAGACACCCTGGATGGAATGGAACACTCCAGGCTGTTGATCATGGGCCACCCTGTCCCCAATTACCAATAAGTCAAAATGACAACGAAGATTGTTTATATTTAGACATTTGGACTCCAGAAGTAAACAAACATTTTTGTAAAATTACACCCATAACTATATCAACTTTTAGAATGCATTGAGGTATGGGCCTGGGCCTGTACCAGTTGTAATTATTTTCGAAGGAATAGAATTTGCAAAAGTAAATAGAATGAAAATACCTGGCCAAGATTTGGCAATGGAAGGTGTTGTAGTGGTTACAATTAATTATAGATTAAATATTTTTGGTTTTCTCTGCTTGGGTACTCAAGAAATGCGCGGAAATTTTGGCCTAATCGATCAATACGTTGCTATGATTTGGGTTAAAGAAAACATCCAATATTTTGGTGGAGATCCAGGAAAAATTGTATTGTTTGGATACTCGGCAGGTGCAGCAAGTGTTATTTACCATATGATTTCCTCAAGGACATCAGGTATGTTGCAATTTGATCAGATAATTATATGTTCAGTACAGGCCTATTTCAGAAAGCAATAATCTCGTCAGGGAGCGCATTATCACCATGGCATCTTTCCAATAATAACGATTTCACAGCTTCACAAAGAATTGTGAATATTTTAGGTTGCCAAAATAGTTATCCGCAAGCAATGCTACATTGTCTTAGAAGCAAAACAACGCAAGATGTGCTTAAAGCTTATGATGAATACATGGAGGTAGTATATATTTCTAACAAAATCAATTTTTTAATTTCTTGCTTTTAGTCTGGCAACTATCCAGATATGTTTCTTCCAGTTGTGGATTCATTTCTTCCGGAATCTGATCAATATTTACCTATTGAGCCTTCCAAGGCTTTACAGGAAGGAACATACCTTCAAATACCCATCCTCACAGGAATTTCAAAACCATCTTCAGATCCGCAATATAGTAACTTTATTATTATATTAAAAAATTTGTATTTATTTATTTTTGTAGAACAATGGTCTGATCTGATTAATCAAGGCTCAATGCAATTGCAGCAATTTTTTGAACAATCTAAAATTCCCGAAGTGATGAAACGTTACGGATTCAATTTGCAAAATAAAGAAGAAATTTTGGAATTGTTAAAATGGATGTATATCAATTCAAATGATGGAGATTCAAGAAACATTTTGGAACAATTGAAGCAATTCGATATTGATTCTAAAATTGAAGCACCACATTTTATGCAACTTAATTATTTGGTTGCTACTTTTGTCCAACCCATATATGTTTATCAAATAGAAGAAAGTTTAATTACATTAAATGATAGTGGTAATTTTATTTTGAGTAGCAATACGTCAATTAATTGATGCAATTGTAGATTCGTCGATAAGTACCGATTTGCTTCTAATATTTGGACCTTTACTTTTAAATCAAATGGGCAGAAGAAGGTTTAATCCAAATGAAATGAATTATAGCAAGAAATTGAAGCAGTATTGGATCAATTTTATTATATTTGGGTAAATATGTTTTGCCCAATAAAATAATGAAAACTATATAATACAGAATTTGAATGATAGGTTGTTAAGACTACAAAACAAATAAACCAATTAAATTTAAATCAGATTTGCGCCTTATAGAACCATTTTAGTCACAGAGCAAGAGCTGGTTTAACGGTTTGTGCACAAAATTTTATAGCAAAATCTCAATGCCTATGTTCTGTAAGTATGCAGAATTTTAGAGCAAACCTATAGATTTCTGTAGTTTTCTTTTAAACAGAAAATACTAGTTCAATACCTATACATAGTTTATACGTGAACAAAACAAGCAAAAATCTCGCAGTTTTTTATTTACGACAAACAACTAATTTTAGTAAATAACGCCTATATTCTATACTTGTACATAATTTCAGAAAAAAACTTATAACATGATGTAACCATCTGTACAATTGCAAAAACTCAAAGCAAGCGGACAAGATTTTGAAGCAAACCTATACATGTCTATAGTTTTTACTTCTACGGCAAAAATTGGCACAAATGCCTTATGCTCTATAATTGTTTCAAAACAAAACTATAAATTTCTGCTGTTTTATTCAACGTTAAAAACTGGCTCAATGTTTATGTTCTGTACGTGTTCCAAATTTCTGAATTAATTAAGTTAGGATTTTGGCAAATCAACCTTAATAAGTTGATTATTATTGTCAAAACTTCAGAAGAAACCTATGCTATGTTCTGAATTTCAGAGCAAACCTATAAATGCTAACAGTTGTCTCTTGAATAGTAAAGATTTGCTTTATAACAGTAAAAATTTGCACAATGTGTTCTATACGTGTACAAAATTTGAGTAAATTAAGTAAGTTAGGTTTTTGGCAAATCAACCTATTAACACGTACAAGACGTTGGCTGATATAGAGTGGCTACAATATTACCGTAAATTTTGTTATGCAATATAAAAAGATTATTATTTTCTAACACAAAACTTCAGAATAAACCTATAAATCAACGTAGTTTTCTCTTCAACAGCAACAGCTTAATGCACGTGTTCTCTAAACGTACATAATTTCAAAACAAATCTTTGCAGTTTTTTCCTCAACAGCAAATTAAAGCCTAATACCAATGAACATATAGATCTGTAGCTTAATTATTTCAAAATCCTAATTAACAAAGCAGAAACCTATCTTGATTAGCAAATAACAGTCTACAGTAGCATTTATTATTTTTACAGAAATCCAACTCCAAATAATAACATGAAACAGTGGAGAAGATACGTTGCCCATGAAAATTACATTGAAAATTTCGACATGACTTCCAAAAATTATAACGATCAAATCAATAAGCTACGGAAAATCTCATTTTGGACCCAACTTTTACCCAAACTATCAGACGTTAAATTTAATGGCAATAATAATCCGAGAGAACTGCAACTAAGTCCTGGTAAATTTTTTGATGAATCTAAAAAATAGTATTTTTAAATAATGTAATTTGTAGATCCAGCCGCTGGTTTTAGGCATGCCATGTACACGTTAGTGGGATTGGTGATAGCTTTACTGGCTTTACTTCTTGTGTGTGTCGTTTTACTCAAGAAGCGTAACAAAGAAAACGAAAGACATTTGCATATGGGTTATTAATTTATGTTGATATTTGATGGTTAATTTTATTTAATAAATTTATATTAAAATTATAATTACTAGTTCTTTGCACATTCAAAAATTTAAAAACATGTTCAATTCAATAAACTTGCCATAACAATTGCTTTTGTTAAAAAAATCAAAAATAACTGTTACTATAGCCCAGTCATCAGAGTCGAGTCATATTCACGTCATTTTTTAGTGATATTCGTGAATATAACGTCGTATGACCAATAGATGACGTCATGTTTAGTCAAACAAATGACGTCTCATTTTTGACCTCATAATGACGTATTTTTGTCTCATTTTTAAGACGTCATATTTGCGACCTCATACTGACGTACGGTTCAGGTCGAACTATCACATGCGACGGGCCCTGTATTAGCCTTTACCGTTAATATCTTATGTACACGCCACCACACAATCACGAATCTAACCTAACCTATAACCTACCGTAACCTAACCTCACTCACTGAATATGGCGTTGAATTTGAGCATGGTGATAATAGCAATAGTGCTACTGTTGTCAGTAGTTAGCCATTAAGATGAAATAACTTCGGATATTCCGTGAAAGGCTTAAGTGAAATTAGTTAAAAGAAAAAGATGTTGCCCTAAATATTTATCATTATGCAGCAGCAAAGTAACTCACAATATAGGTCATCTAATTAAGTATTTATAATTATTGGTGATTAAAGATAAGATTTATTGGTTGAAAATATTGATAAGAGTATTAGATGTAATGTACTTTTAGATATCGGAATAGGTAGTGGGCTGGGAATAGGACAATCGGTTGTTTATTATTTATAAAATTACATTAGTTCTTTGGTCGGCCAGCACGGAAAAAGAAGGCAGAACTCCAAAACATACGCTAAAATAATTGTAATTTTTAATAAGAAACGACTGATTGTCCCATCGCCAGCCCACTACCCATTCAAGTATTGATAAAAGTTTATTGAAAAGATACCAGCACGTCTATTTTACATCAATAACTGACGTCTGTTTCACGACATTAAGTTACGTCAATTTCACGTTTCTAAATTACCTCTTTGATATATTTTCGTCTTTTTGTCGTCATATTTACGTCATGTTTTAGGTCATAATGACGTAGACTATGACCAAAAAGTGACTTGATATGACGCGTCTTTGCTGGCTGGCAGTTGGCCATTAGATTTAAATTCATTTTCAATCCAATTGCCTGGCTATAATAATAATTTTTTAATACGTAGAATTTAGAAGATGGAAGAAAATGATTTAGAAATATGAGGTTGGACTAAATTCTGTTTTTTGAGTATATTTAAATAGGATCAAGGTAGTTTGGACCCGGGTCAGGGAGTTCGGGTACGCGAGGACACCACTCCTCGAAAGCTAGACTCAACTAAGCAAAATTCTAAATTGAACCTAACTCCCCTGCGGAAAATTACTTTAACATAACTACTCACCTCTCATCGCATTTCAAAAAAGTTCCAAGAAAAGCTCCACACCTCCAATGCAAGCCTTGTTTGATTCAGGATTGCTATATAGATCCGGAACACAGCTTTGATCTATTTTTATTTACCCTTTCTTTTATTTTGCAACTACCATAATAATGTGGGTAGTTAATTAAAAAATGACGTGAATGTAGTTAATCACTAATTCACTTTGATGGTTACCTATCAAAGAATCAGTTAAATATTAGCTAAAATTCCAATTATCATCATCTGTATCACTCCTTCTACAATACTTATCATGTTTTCTCATCTCCTCTTTTAGAAGAGGAATTAGTTACGTTCTTATCTTTTCTTTTTCTACTACCTTTTTTTGTTTCTTTGTTTCTTTTTAGTTTTTGTCCTTTCTTTTGCTAATGTTACCCCTTATGGCAATCATCACTATCAACTACGTGACTGTCATCACAATCACTATCACAGTACTTCTCATTTTGTAGGTTTATACATGTTTTGTATTATGTTGATCATTTTACCTTTTTGTAATTAAACCCGGTAGAAAACTAACTATACCAGATTATATAATAAAGAAAAAAATTACTATGAGTATGTTTCAAAATATCGATTAACGTTTATCAAATGTCTGAAATTTTTTTGCAAAATGTAGAAAAATTTCACTACGTGTTAGAAATTTAATGAATCGCAAAATATTCTTTAATCACTAACATAATCGTATAAGATTTAATCCTTCGACCACAAAAAACTCAAGTAACATTCAATTCTTTGATCACGATAATAAGCCATTTATGCGTTTCATCACTTTATACACAAACGACATTCAATTTTATGATCAACCAAATACTTGGATAAAATGCAATCCATTAATCACAAAAACATCGACAGACCTTTTATGCAGAAAATATTCCATTCAATCTTTAATCTCAAAAAACTATGGTAAAATACAATTCTTTAATCACAAAATACTCAGATGACTTTAAATTCTTTCATTATGAATTACTCGGTGTCATTCAACCACCATTTTATCACAACATACTCAGACAATATTCAACTCCATCACCAAATGCTTGGATAACATTCATTCTGTTAATAACAAAAGCATTGAACTTCGTCATCTTAAATTTGATGATTCACAAAATACTGGAATAAAATCATTTGGACACAAAATGACCAGATGACTTTCAATTTCTCGATCACAAAATACTTGAATATCATTCAATCACTTGATTAGAAAGTACTCAAAAGGTATTACATTTTTAATCACAAAATACTCAAATAATACCTATTCAATCATTTGTCGATAATTTACTCGGGTTTGACTCCTTGAGTACGATAACATTAAATTCTTACAAAATACTTCAATAAATTCAATCATTTGATCATTGCAAACATACTAATGTATTATTCAATACCTTGATTACAAAGTACATTCGATTAACTATAGTTAAAATGGTCATAAGTACTGTATTGGTAAATTTGTGATCATGTTTACCCTTCACTCAATAATATCAAATCAAATCTATTCCAATCAAAATCAAGATCGTAATGTTAGATTAATGCAAACATTTGGATTTGCTAGCAAATTACATTTAAATTCAACAACTTAATCATAAAATACTTCAGTAAAATTCAGTCCCTTGATCACAGAATACTCAAATGACATTGAATACTTGGATCGTAAAGTACTTGGTTGAGATTCGATCCTTGAATTATAAATAATATCCATCCCTTAATCACAGAATACTCGAGTCTAATTGAATCTCTTTATCATAATATACTCGTTCGACATTCAATTCTTTGATTAAAATTACTTAGGTGACATTCAATCATTGATTACAAAATATTGAAGCAACGTCCAATTCTTCAATCAAAAAATACACAGATGACATCAATCATTTGATCACAAAATTCTCGGGTAACAATCAATTAATTGATCGCGAACTGCTCGGCAGCTATTCGTTTCCTTAATCATAATATACTCAGACAACATTAAATTTTTTTCAAAATACTTGAATAATTTTAAATTCTACAATTAAAAATGTCTCTAATTATATTCGGGCTCTTTGATGACAAATTACTCGAGTGTCGTTCGACTCCTCGACTATGATAACATTTACATAATTATTTCATCACAAAATACTTAGATAAGATTTAACCCCATGATCAAAAATACTCCGGTATTATTCAATCCGTTGATTACAAAATACATTCGATTAACTGTAGCTAAAAGCATAGAGTGATCAAATTATTAGACTAATGTCAGTAGTTATTTGGTTTTGCCAACTAATTACATTCACATTCAAACAAACCGAACATAAAATATTTAAGTGAATACTCGAATGATATTGAATCCATCGATAGCAAAATACTAGGGCGACATTCATGCATTGGTCACACAATACTCAAGTGATATCTAATCCCTTAATCATGGAATAGTTGAGTTAAATTCAATGCCTTTATCACAAAATACTCATTTAACGTTCAATCCTTAGATAAAGAATTCTATGCTAACAATCCTTAATCACAAAATACTCGAGTAACATCCAATCATTTAAACACTAAATACTCAGATTTAATTTAAAATTGAATTACAAAATACTTATATAATTTGATCACAAAATACTCGGATATGGGATACTCTGGATACTTCAATCCCTGATCCCAAAATACTTGCAACATTCGACTTTATTTTGGTTAAGTCAATTTAATAAACCTAAGTGAGATTCAATTATTTGATCACAAATTACAAGGTTGTCATTCGGTACATTGATCAAAACATACTCAGACATTAAATTCAAAAAATGTTCCAATGATATTCAATCTCTTGATTACGAAATAGTCTAATGTCATTCAATTCTTTGATAACAAAATACTCGAGTGATATTCAATCCTTGGTAACAAAATACACGAGTGATATACAATACAATTCTTGAATGAAATACAATTGATCACAAAATACTTTACTGACATTCAATCTCTTGATTAGAAATACTCAAACAATATTCAATCAATCACAAACTACTCGAGAGCGACATGCAATTCTTTGATCACAAATTACTCTGCCACTCAATCATTTGATCACTACATTCAATTCTTCTATCACAAAATAATTGGATAACAGTCAATCCTTTTATCACAAAATACTCGAATGACATTAAATTCTTCATCGCAAAATACTCGAGTGATATCCAATCCCTTGATCATGGAATACTTGAATAAATTCGAACCATTGTTCTAAATACTTGAATACCATTCAATCATTTGGTTAGAAATACTCAGGTGACATTCAATCCTTCATCACTCGTAACATTCAAGTTAGTTTTGGTTAGGTTGATTTGCTAAACCCGACCGGCATCACAACATACTCAGATGGCATTAATTTCTTTCATCGGAAAATACTTGAATAACTTTAAATAATTGGATCAAAATATCCTGATGACATTCAATCTTTTAATAGTAAAATACTCGAGTGACATTTAATCTTTGGTTACAAAATATTCGAGTGATATCCAGTCTTGTAATTAAGAAATTCTTGAGTGAAATACAATCACAAAACACTCATATTCAATCACCAAATAATCAAGTGACATCCAATCCCTATTCACAAAACTCAATTTATTAATTACAAAATACTCGACATTCATAAGTCAATTTATTTTCTTTTTGGCAAAGCAATCTCAGTGACATTCAATTATTTGATGACATTCTGCTGTCTTGATTACAAAATACTTATGACATTCAATCGTCAAACCATTACAAAATACTCGAGTGATACCTAATCCCATGATTATACAAATCTTGATTGAAAAGCAATCTTTTAATCACAAAATACTCTAGTGACATTCAATTTCTTAATCAAAAATACTTAGGTGACATTTAATAGTTGATCACAAAATATTAAAGTGATACTTTGATCACGAATTACTCAACTCAATCATTAGATTCCTTCATCACAAAATACTTGAATAACATTCAATACTTACACTACAAAATACATGAATAACAATAATCGTTCATCGCATACTCAAGTGATATCCAATCCCTTGATCATAGAATACTAAAGTAAATTCAAGCCCTTCTTCACAAAATACTCGGATGACATTCGATCACTTGATCAAAAATACTCAGCTGACATTCAATCCTTGTTCACAAAATACTCGTGACATTTAAGTTTTGCTTAGATCGATTTGCTAAACCTGACTGATATCAGAACATACTCGGACAACATTAATTTCCTTCGTCTCAAAATAAATGAATAACATTGAATCCCATTATCAAAAAATATTCAGTTTCAATCAATTTCCCCATTACAAAATACTCAAATGATATTTAATTGTTTTATCACCAAATACTTGGTGCGACATTCAATCCTTTGTTACAAAATACTCGAGTAATATCTAATTCCTTGATTATGAAATTCTTGAGTGAAATACAATCCCTAGATGAAATAATACTCTAGTGATATTCAATCTCCTAATCAGTAATACGTGGGTGACATTTAATTCTTGATAAAAAAATATTCAAGTGATATTCAATCCTTTAATAACAACATACTCAAATGACATTCCATCAATTGATCAAGATACTCTGTCCGACATTCAATTCTTTGATCACAAATCATTCGGCTGTCACTCAATCATTTAATCACGAGATATAATTCGTTCATTACAAGATACTTTGGTGACATTAACTCCTTGTTCGAAAAATACTCGAGTGATATCCAATTCCTTGACAATAGAATATTTCAGTAAAATTCAAACCCTTGTTCACATAATATTCAATCAACTTAAAATTCCCGTTACAAAATACTCAAGTGATATTCAATGAATTGATTATGTAATTCTGGAATAAATGACATCTCTTAACCACAAAATACTCTAGACATTCAATCTCTTGATTAGAAATATTTAAGTGACGTTTAATCACTGATTACAAAATATTCAAGCAATATTCAATCGTTTAATGACAAAATACTCGAATGACATTGATCACAAAATACTTGATTCAACATTCAATTGTTTGATCACGAATTACTGGGCCGTTATTCATTCATTTGATCACAACATTCAATACCTCACCATTTTAAATCCTCTTAATAAAAAATATTCCTATAATATTCAAGGATTATGAAATACTCAAATAACATTCAATCCTTTAATCGCAAAATACTCGAGTGAATGTCGCTCCTTTGTTACAAAATACTCAAGTGATATCAAAG